>APFE031378944.1:148534-180789 GCA_000404065.3 Pinus taeda
AGTCAGTTGGATGAGTAAGAAACAATCTGTAGTGGCACTATCAACTACAGAGGCAGAGTACATGGCAGCCACTCATGCAAGCAAGGAAGCAGTTTGTTTGCAGATATTGTGTTCAAGTATGGGGTTAGTACAAGGACCTATAAGGATAGACTGTGACAGCCAAAGTGCAATTTTCTTGGCAAAGAACCCTGCTTATCATTCAAAGACAAAGCACATTGATGTTCAGTATCACTTTGTGAGGGATATGATAGAAGACAAAAAGGTGTTGCTGGTAAAGGTGGACACTTTGACGAATACTGCAGATGCATTGACAAAATCTGTGAGCTCTGAGAAGTTCTCTTGGTGTAGAGAAACAATGGGCGTTTCAGGGCTGGAAAAATGACTAAGCTCTCCTGTGGCCCCCTGTGGAAAGAAAACAACAAGTGGGAGATTGTTGGGTTGTGTTATATTCTTTCCACATAGTTAATAGGGGGTTTGAGGGGTACCTGTAACCCCACTTTATGGGCTCCGGAGTAGCGCCCTGGAAAATTTTGGTTTTGGACCCTATGTTAGGTTGGGCGGACCCACCTATGATTTTGTGCATGGTTTTCACACATGTTTTTTGGACGCGATGGTTTTCGGTCCATGGTATTGGATGCTTCGGCATGTATAAATATGTATTGTAACATTGAAAGGAATATAATGAAAAATCAAGCTGGTAGTCCTAGTTTTGGGATCCAATGCGAAATCTTTGTGTATATTTGTTTTATATGTTATGCTCTCGCATTTTTATTTTTCCTGTGATTTAGAATTCGTAAGCAGGTAATTTCTGTATGGGGTTAAAACCTACACCGCTCATATCGTGTGAGTCTTCAAAAATTATTAGTATCAAAAAATTCTTCCATTCTTGTACTAGTGGAGACTCATACGAGTGTTAAGGCACCCACCTTCTGAAGGCTACAACCTTCGCTCATTCTCCAACTCCTACTGGAAGGGAGCTCCAACCCCTTGATCTTATCACCAACTACTATTGGTAGGAAGCTTCAATTTCCTCACTGAATCCTCCAACCCTCAGTAACATCCATGGACCACATTTCATAAATTTTCACACTGGATCCAATACCAACATGTAAGCTCAATTATTAAATTGTAACTCGTCACTGTAATACAATCATCATTTCCTGACACAACTAAATCAACAAATCGCTGAAACCTAATTAACTTAGTCAAAACTCAACCAATCAACTGGAGCAATCAAATCACTGTAACCAATACACATAACTGATGTCAAAATAATGCATTGATACATCAAATCAACTACAACCACGATAATTTAAATGCTAGTGTATATGCTACTTCACTTAGGGCAACCCAGGTGTATATGCATTTTTCGCTAGAGAAAGTTCTTCTACTATCAAATTGTATCTTATTACCCTTTGCAGTACTATTCCCTTGTCATGGTTGTATATACGAGGAAAATTAGCAACATAATGACCAGCTCTACCACAAGAAAAGCATTTGAAGGGACGCTTACCTGTGAACCTTATGGTGCCTAGTTGAATTTTCTTTACAAACTTCACCTTATCTTCTTCTTATATGTATCTTGATTCCTTGTGTTCTTCCTTTTATTTTCCTTTTGTAGATGCTTTAAATTCAATTTATTTGACTCTTGAGGGACCTTTTTTCTTTATTTCAATAGAAGCCAGGATCCCACGAATTTGAGCAATAGTAAGAGCCTGGAGATCCTACTTCTCTTCAATGGGAGATACTTTTGACTCAAATTTAGGAGTTGGATATCTTGAGATTTTCTCTACTCAAGTAGTGTCCTTTATTTCTTCACCCATATTTTTCATGTGATTTACAACCTCATCTATATGTAGAAGAAAACTAGCAATACTTTCATCATAATGCATTATGAGAGTTTCATATTGAATTATGAGAATTTCGAGTTTAGTACTTTTAACCTTAGCATCGCCTTCATAGATTTGAATGATTCTATCTCATGTTTCTTTTTCTATGTTTAGCTGCATAAATTTGACAAATTCTGATTCTATTAGACTTACCAATAATGAATTGAAAACTTTTCCATTGGTTTCATACGTCTTGTTTTTGTTGCACCTATGGGAACTATAGTTGGATATTTGTAACCTCCTTCCACAATTTCCTAAAGATATTCTCCAAGAGACTAAAGATACAATCTAGTTCTTGTCTTCAAATATAAAAAAATATTTCCATTGAAGAATGGTGGTCTGATAGATGGAATTTTTTCTTAATTTCTTATCTTGGGTCTTATCTTCCTTCAAGCGATCAAGCTTCTTTTGAAGGACCTGCTCTGATACCAATTGTTGGGAAAAATACTGAGAGGGGCATGGGAGAGGGGGATTGAATAATTATTTTAAAAAAGTCACAAAAATAATTTTATTTTCTGAAATGTACACACCACTTGACTGAACCCAACTAGTGTAAATACATGATTGTTGTAAAAGAAACTAGTGTATGTTTAGTAAACATGTAAAACAACTAATTCTTTATTTGTTAAAATTGAACTGGAATGTAAGAGATTTATCATGCATTTGATAAGTTGTAAATAGATGTAGTAAGAAAAGAATAAAGTATCACACATAATTAACACACATGAACACTAGGATTTAAGGTGAAAACCCAATGCGGGAGAAAACCACTGCTCATATTGTCTCAGTCTTCAAAACTTATTAATATAAAAAAAATATTACATTCTTGTACTAGTCGAGACTCATACCAGTACGAAGGCACCCACCTGCTGAAGGCTGCAACCTTCACTCTCTCTCCAACTCCTACTGGAAGGGAGCTTCAACCCCTTGATCTTATCACCAATTACTACTGGCAGGAAGCTTCGATTTTGTCACTGAAGGCTCCAACCCTAAGTAACATGCATGGACAACATTTCATAAATTTTCACACTAGATCCATTATCAACACGTAAGATCAATAATTAAATTCTAACTCATCACTGTAATAAAATCATCATTCCCTGACACAACTAAATCAAACAATTGCTGAAACCCAATCAACTTAAACAAAACTCAACCAATCAACTAGAATAATCAAATGATTGTAATCATTACCCAGAAATGATATCAAAATATTGCATCAACACATAGAATCAACTACAACCCTAATCATTTAAATGCCAAAGCGTATACATTACTTCACTTAGGGCAACCCAGGTGTATATGCATTTTTCGCTAGAGAAACCCAAGTACAGATTTTAAAATACTGAAAACTAAAAAGTTATAATTTTGAGTCAGGCACAGAGTTGAGTAGAGATATTATGAAATATTTTTTTAGCTTACATAACCCTCATACAGTGAGCAACATTAGTAATATTTTGAACCAATCAACATGTAAACAAATTCAACTTCATCATTCAATCAAGTCTACTTCAAACATTATGACTCAACCCAGATCAACATGAGGAAATCATTGATAGACAACATAGAAACAAAAAAACTGATCATGTCGATAATTTATCTATGAACATAAACCCCTTAATGTGTATACATGACTTTGAAGAAGCCGACCCATGTGTATACGTACATTTGTCCAAGACCATCCAACATATAGATCTGAATTTTTTTTTTTCTAAAATTGTGTATCTCTTTAGAACTTAAAAAATTCTCAAATCACAATGTTTAGAGATAAAAACATGTGTTGGTACTTAGATCTAGTCAATCCACGACTAATCATACAATGGAAATTCATTTCAGCTCTCATGATCTTGATCCATCACCGTATTCATCGGTGCATAATTATTTCAGATCTATGTGACAATTATGGAACTTACAATGCAAATATACTTCAGATTTAAGTATTCATCAAACACCCTTTCACTTGCACACCTAGTACCTTTATCTTCACCGCTTTATATAATTTAGCCCTTATCCAATACCACAGGTCAAAACTACACTAGTGTTGGTGGTAATGTTTGACGTGATCAATATGCATTGTCATGATTATTACGATGGGCCAATACCATGGTAAAAACCCCTGCTATTTAAAATCACATGGTGCGAAAACCACATGCTATTTTTCTTCACCAAACTCGTGTGTATACGTGACTTGGCCTTGATGAACCCGCGTATGGATTTTCAAATATTAACCTCTATCAAACATCTGATTCTGATTTGTAAACCTTTAATCCATCACTCTGGTATTTTGTTCCAACATTTTTTCACCTATTGTTGGCATTATGATGCAGGTGTTGTCCTTGATGGAAACTCACACAGATGGTAGTTCATAGTGAAACAGGTTAACATCAAAGGATTATAGGTAAGACTCCAGAGGGTGAAGAAAGAGAGGTATATGCTAGTTCACCTTGTCCAAGCACCATATACATGCGAGTTAACAGAACAAAAGGAGCATATACATATACACGCACTTTCACGGGATGAAAACCGCGTACATGTTTGAAAACCAAGGTTTTGGTCTGAATTATTTATTCCAAGGTATTTTGATCCAAGGTATTGATCCAAGGTACTTTCTCCAAGGTATTTAGTCCAAGGTATTGACCCTAGGTATTTGGTGAAAGGTATTGGTCCTAAGTGGTGTTGGTCCAAGGTATTGGGAAAGGCCTAAAACTATATAAGGAGGAGAAGATCATTAGGCCAAGGTGTGCAAGTGTGTGGGTTTCTAAGGAATACTTCTATCTGAAGTATATTTTATGTTGTAGCAGCTATGTTTGTGATTTGATCTACTTTGTGCACCTTGAATTCAATGTTGGTTCAGGAACATGAGACCTGAAGTGACTTATTATTGGATGATCTGATATTGTTTTGGGCTAGATCTGACTGTGTACACCTATTTTCTTTTTTAAATGTCATGATCTAGGTTTTTCTGAAGTTCAGAAGCGCAACAAAGTTATGAGTTGATATTTGCAAATATGTACACTGGTTCATCTCTTCAAAGCACGTGTACACGCAGGCTATACTCTTCAAATTAACATATACAAAAGAAAGCTTCTTTTCTAGATCAGACTGATATATCTGATCAAAATATGTTGTTTTACTGTTTTCTGTCAATGAAGTCTTCTTAGATCTGAATGTAAAACTGAATGCATAAGGAGTCTGGTATTTGATTGATTGATTATATAAGTGAGAAGAAGTGATCTCTGTCGTTTCTTGTGTAAAGCTCTATAAGTTGGCAGTAGATATTCAGTATATTTCTAGTTGGTACAAACTTAATTCAAAAGTTTATGTTTGCAGTAGTTTTAAAGGTATACGCAAGTTCGAATAACATAAGTAGCATATACACGGAGTTTGGGTTCATCCAAGTAGTGTGTACACTCTAATGCATGGTTTTTGAGATTACAGTTGGCTATAAAATGATGATGCAAGTCTTTGGGTTCATCACAATGTTCTGGTCTCAATGATTTGATTGTTCAGATTAACTGAATGTTGGTTGATGCAGTTTAATTTTAAAAGTTTTGATGGGTCCAGTATGAAAATTGTATGAAACGTAGCCTTCAGATTGTGGTGTTGTGATCCAGGAGTATCAAGTCTAAAAATTCATGAAACATGGTCCCTGGAGGAAGAAAGAAGGTTGAAGCCTTCTATAGGTTGGTGCCTACATACTAGTAAACATATTGGTTAGGACAAGAGATAGGAGGTAGTAGCTCCCTTACAATAGAAGCTGGAAAATGAGAGAAGGTTGTAGCCTTCTACAGGTGGGTGCATGCGTACTGGTATGAGTCTACACTAGTACAAGATTGTAAACATATTTTCTTATTATTAAAAGAAGACAGAGATGACAGGAGTAGGTTGTTTCACCCACATTGGGTTTCCATCCTAAATCTTGGTGTTCATGTGTGCTGCTTATTGATTTTATTACATTGTCTAACAAGTTACTGATATACTAGTTTAAGATCAACACATGGTAAATTTTCTAAATCACAAGTTCTCTGGATATATGCTGGCTTCTTTAATCATAGTTGCGTGTACATGCTAGTTCACTTGACTGAAGTAGCGTATATAAATCTGTTTGGGAAATAAAAATATTGATCTAATAATATAGATTCACCCCCCTCTTAGTATTATTTCCAACAATTGGTATCAGAGGAGGTTCTTGAAAATAAGCTTGATCACTTGAAGGGAGATCCATCAAGATGAATAATGACGAAAGCATGGGATCCATCAGACCACCAATCTTCGATGGGAGAAACTTTGTTTATTGGAAAATAAGAACCACAACCTATCTACAATCTCTTGGAATAGATGTCTAGGAAATTGTGAAAGGAGGATATACATTTCCAATAGAAATTCCTACAGATGCGGCAGGTAAAATGAAATATGAAACTAATGCCAAAGTTCTCAATACTTTATTGGCAAGTTTGTCACAATCAAAGTTTGTCAAGGTCATGCAACTCAAATTAGCCAAAGAGAAATGGGACAAAATCGTTCAGAGCCACGAAGGAGACTCTTAGGTAAAATGTGCTAAGCTTGAAACTATCGGAATTCAATATGAAACTCTTAAGATGCATAGTAATGAAAGTATAGCTAGTTACTTCTTATGTATAGATGACGTTGTTAATTGTATGAAGAATCTGGGTGAAGAAATAAAGGAAGTTACCTTAGTTGAGAAAATTTTGAGATCCTTGTCTGCTAAATTTGAATCAAAAGTGTCTACCATAGAAGAAAAACAGGATCTGCATAATATCGCTATGACACAGCTTCACGGAATCCTAACTACTTTTGAGATGAGAAGAGGAGGTCCATCAGATATGAGAGAAGCCACACTTAAAGCTTCAGCAAAAGGAAAAGAAAAGGAAGAACACAATGGATCAGGACACATTTCAGAAGAAGATGATGAGGTAAATTTTGTCAAGAAGCTTCAACGGGGTTCTGGAAGGTTTAGAGGTGAGCTCCCTTTCGAATTCCTTTCTTGTGGTAGAGTCAGTCATTATGCTGCTAGATGTCATCATAAAGATAATATGAAAAAGGAAAGGAATATGCAAAAGGGAATAGGAAACAAGTTGTGAATAAAAGGAGTTACCATACTCATGAAGATAGTGATGGTTTATCTAATAGTGACGATTATAGACTTCTCATGGCTTATAACGATGATAATTTTTGGGATGCTTTAGAAGAGGAAAACTTTCATGAAAAAATATCCAAACTCAAAATATGTTTAGAAGATAAGAATATAATCATAGGTACCTTGACATAGCAACTTACTGAAAAATTAAAACACAATGAAAAACTAGAATGTGCCATTGTGGGTATACGAAAAGATCTTGAGAAAACAAAATATCTCAATCTTAGATTTGCTAAAGGATCATAAACTTTAAATGAAACTATCAAAGTTCAACATTCTCCTCTCATAAAGATAGGTCTTGGATATACTAAAGAAGCATCTCAATCATAGAAGCCGTCAACATCCACCAAAAACTATCTTGATGCAGCAAAGACCAGTGAACAATATGACAATCGTCAGCAAAGGCATAAAGCTAATCACTAGGTAAATCATACTCATTTTCCCCAAGGATGAATATCAATAGAAGCCACAACCAACCTCAGGCAAATCATACTTAATTTGCTCCAAAGATGAATATCAATAGAAACTAGAATCAACAGGTAAATAGATTCGATAGTCACAAAAAATTCTTTAATGGGAAATGTTTTTCATGTCATAATTTTGGGCACAAAGCTACTCAATTCGTTGCTTACAAAACCATCATGACTAGAGAACCAAGAAATTAAGGGAATGTAACAGGGATCAAGAGAACCTATAATAACTTTTATCCTCTTGAAAATGAAATAGTTAGCTCAATCTGTAACAACTTTGGTCATGAAGAATCTAAATGTAGGAGCAAATTTCAGCACACGCCTCAAAAGGAGAAAAGACCATTAAATCCCAAGATATGGAGAAGGAAAGAATCTCAAACAGAAAGATGTGGTATAGCCTTGTATGCATAAGGAAAAGAAAATCAATGGTATATCGACAGTGAATGCTCCAAACACATGACATGTGACAAAGAGAAACTTCACTCATATAATGCCTTAGAAAAGCAAAAGAATGTCTCATTTGGAGATGACACTCCCATTGTCATAAAAGGTAAAGGTAATGTTTTCTTGAAAGAAAAGTTTAAAGCTAGAAATGTTACGTATGTAGATGATTTAAAGCATAACATGTTGAGTGTTAGTCAAACGGGTGATCAAGGAAATGAAGTGGTTTTTCGATCAAATAGATGTGTTGTTCATGAGCTTGTTATAGGAGAGATCGTGATCAAAGGTATAAGAACTCCAAACAACTTATACATACTCAAATGAGGACAACAACAATGCTATCTAAGCAAAAATGATGAAAAGTGGTTGTGGCATAGAAGATTGGGACATCTAAGCTTTTCTCAAATAAGAAAAACATGCAAACTCAAGGCTATTCGTGATCTTCCAGATATCAACACCCCAAAAAATACAGTATGCAAACCATGTCAATTCGGTAAGCAAACTAGACTTCACTTCATGGAAAAAGAAGGGTCATCTAGTAAGCCTCTTGAACTTGTCCATACTAATTTATGTGGACCAACAAGGAAAAAGTCACCTCGTGGAGAAGAATACTTTATTTTTTGCATCGATGTTTTTTCCAGAATGTGTTGGATAGGTCTTCTAAAGAATAAATATGAAGCATTTGAAAAGTTTCAAGCCTTCAGAGCTTTGGTTGAAAATGAATCAGATCGAAAAGTTAAATGTGCCAGATATAATCGAGGGGAATTTATATTTGATGAATTCTTTTACTTTTGTGAACAACATGGAATAAAAAGGAAATTCCCCACCGCAAGAAATCCTCAACAAGATGGTGTGGTAGAAAGAATGAACAAAACAATTCAACAAATGGCTCGAACTATGCTAGATGAATTTGGAACTCCTGCAACCTTCTGCGGTGAAGCTGCATTTGCTTCCATGACTATTCTCAACAAAGAATTTTTTTGGGTAAATAGCACTCAAACTCTACATGAAATTTGGTATGGTAAGACTCCTACTATAAAATACTTTAAAATTTTTGGAAGCAAATGTTTTATCAAAAGAACTGATGAAAAATAGCTAAGTCTGAACACAGAGCAGATGAAGGTATTCTTCTCGGTTATTCTTCTAGAAGTAAAGGATATAAATGTTACAAGAAAAGACTTGGAAAAATTGTTGAAAGCATTGATGTTGTAGTTGATGAAGCATACGAAAATCCAAGACAGAGAAAATCAAAAGATGATTATGACAATGACAAATATGGGGATTACTTTCCCACATCAAATCAAAATTATATTGAATAATAAACCATTGAAGCACTAGAAGAAGATATAATGGTAGAAGAAAAGACTCCATCCAGGTATGTTCAGAAAAATCATCAAGAAACTCAAATTTTATGGGAAAAGGAGGCAGGTGTACAAACAATAAGAACTATTACAAGGACCTCAAGCTATCTAGCATTACTATCCTCAACTGAAACTCAAAATGTAAATTAAGCATGCAAATGTGCATGTTGGGTCAAGGACATGGATGAAGAAATTGAGTAAATTAAAAAAAAAACATACTTGGGAATTAGTTCCTAGACCTCATGATCAAAATATTATAGGAACTAAATGGATATTCAAGAAAAAGCTCAATGAAAATGGATAAGTCATTAGAAGCAAGGCCATACTAGTTTTCAAAGTGTGTGCTCAACAAGAAGGTATATATTTTGAAGAAACTTTGCACCTGTTTCCAAACTTGAAGCCATAAGGATGTTTCTTGCTCTTTCCAGCTTTCAAAAATTCCAGGTATACCAAATGGATGTAAAATCAACATTCCTTAATGGAGATTTAGAGGAAGAAGTTTATATTGAACAACCATAAGGATTCATTCTTGGAAATGATGCAAAACTTGTATGCAGACTCAAAAAGGCTCTCTATGGTCTGAAGCAAGCTCCAAGGGCTTGGTATTACTGCCTTAACAAATATCTACACCAACAATGTTTTATGAAAGGTTCTGCAGATAACAATTTATATACAAAGATTGAAAATGATAAATTGCTAATTATTATTTTTTATGTTGATGATATAATTTTTGGTAGCAATGAAGAATCCACGAGTTAGAATTTTGCTTCAGTAATGCAGCAAGAATTTGAAATGTCCTTGCTTGGTGAACTTACCTATTTTCTTGGTATACAAGTTCAACAAACTAAAGATGGTATTTTTTTTTCACAAACCAAATATCTCAAGCAGATCTTGAGAAAGTATGGAATGGAATATTCTAAACCTGTATGTACTCCAATGGTAACAGGATGTAGTCTTAGCTCAAATGATGAATCAACAGCAGTACATCAACCAACTTACAGATCCATGATTGGTAGTCTGCATTATCTAACAGGTACCTGACCTGACATCATGCATGTAGTAAGAATAGTTGGAAGATTCTAAGCAAATCCAAAGGAATCACACCTTTAGGCAGTCAAAAGAATTTTCAAATATATTCAAGGAACTCAGCACTTTGGACTATGGTATCCTAGAGATGAAGATCTTACTCTTCATGCATATATAGATGTAGATTGGGCATTTTATATGGGTTCCAAGTTAGTGTCTTGGTTCAACAAGAAACAATGTTCAATTGCTTTATCTACAGCTGAATCAGAATATGTGATTGTTGCATCTTACTGCACACAACTACTATGGATGATGCAAACATTGCAAGACATTCAGATCACATGTACTCCACCAATATCCATTCTATGTGATAATACAAGTGCCATCAATATTTCAAAGAATCCAGTCATTCACTCAAAGACCAAGCACATACCCATCAAGTATCATTTTATATGAGAACAAGTGCTTGAGCAAAAGGTCAAATTGGAGTATGTTCCATCCAAAGAACATTTGCTGATATATTCACTAAACCACTACCTAAAGAAACATTTGAATATCTCAGACAAAAGTTGGGAGTAGTTGTTGCATCCGCCTATTGTTAAAACTAGTTTTATAGAGGAAGGTTATTATACATGTGTTTCATGAAGTATAATGGTGTATACACGCAAGTTTCTATGGCTGAAGGAGAATATATGTATTTTTTGACAGGAAAAACAGTGGGTCGGACTCTGATATGGGTAGCACAGGTTCAGGGGGAGCATTAGCCTTCACATGCATTATGCATTGATGGCATTATGTTAAAAGATCTTGGAACATGAAGATGCTTACATTTGCTTGATCCACATAGGTTTTTTTATTCAGGTGACTCTTTTGATGATGTACAGGCTATTGATCTTGATGCTGCTAACAAATGCTGATGGTATACATCATATGTGGTGTATGATAGTTGTTGATGACTATCATGGTCATGTTTAGATTGTTTGTCCTTGTTATAAATGTCATGTATATCATTTGATATAAAGGTCATGAAAAGACCTAGGTTGTAACCCCACTATTCATGGGAAGGATGATGTAATATTTTCTATTTTTAGTCATGTATAAACATTTGGTATATCCCCACTTGGTTAGGTGGACGACTCAAATTTGGTGTGTCCCCACTTGGTTGGGAGATTGATGTATGTATGAGTCATTGATGATAGGAAGGTCATACTCACGTAGTTCAGATATAGAGTCTTTTTATTCTTTCGAAAAAATTTTTGTAGACTCTGCATGTTCTAGTGAGGAGTATGGATGGTCTAGTGCATCTCAGCATGTAGAAAGGAGAAGCTTAATCATAGAATTCATCATGTACAAAGGGGGATATTAATCAAAGAATTCTGCATGTACTCAGGGGGAGCATGGACAACATAATGTATATCAAAAGAGGATAATATCTTGGTCTACCCTTTGCCCTTGATGACAAAGGGTGAGAGTGTCTTGGTGTTGTTGTTGCCATCAAGTCCAAAGGGGGAGATTGTTAGAATTATGATACAGGTGTCATCGTTGATGGAAACTCGAACAGATGACAGTTCATAGTGCAACAGGGTAACATAAAAGGATTATAGATCAGACTCCAAAGATTGAAGAAAGAGAGGTATACGTCGATTCACCTTGTCCAAGAAGCGTATACACGTAGGTTAACAGAACAAAAGGAGCGTATATGTATACACGCACTTTCATAGGAGGAAACACATGTACATGTTGGAAAACCAAGGTTTTGTTTGGAGGTATTTAGTCCAAGGTATTTTGGTCCAAGTTATTGAGAAAGGCCTAAAACTATATAAGGTGGAGAAGATCATTAGGCCAGCGTGTGAAAGCACATGGGTTTCTAAGGAATACTTATATCTGAAGTATATTTTATGCTGTAGGGGCTATGTTTATGATTTGATCTACTTTGTGCACCTTTAATTCAATGTTGGATTAAGATCATGAGACCTGAAGTGACTTATTATTGGATGATCTGATATTGGATGGGCTAGATTTGATTATCTATAGTTGTTTTATTCTTTAAATGTCATGATCTGGGTTTGTCTAAAGTTCAGAAGTGTAGCAAAGTTATGAGTTGATATTTGTAGATATGTACACTGATTTGTCTCTTCCAAAGTGTGTGTAGATATATTTTATACTCTTCACAATAGCGTATACAAAATAAAAGCTTCTTTTTTAGATCTGATTGATCCGACTGATCTATCTGATCAAAATCTATTGTTTTACTATTGTCTGTCAATAAAGTATTCTTAGATCTGAATGTAAAATTGATTGCATAAGGAGGCTGGCATTGATTGATTGATTGTATAAGTGAGAAGAAGTGATCTCTATCGCTACCTCTGAAAAGCTTTGTAAGTTGGCAATAGATATTCAATATATTGCTGGTTGGTATAGACTTGATTCAAAAGTTTATGTTTGCAATAGTTTTAAAGCCATTTGCAAGTTTAATTAATGGAAATAGCGTATACACGCAGTTTGGGTTCAACCTCGTAGCATATACACTCTAATGCATGGTTTTTTAGATTACAACTGCTCTGAATGATGATGTAGGCTTCAGGGTTCAGCACAGTTTTCTAGTGTTAGTGATTTGATTGTTCAGATTAACTGAATGTTGGTTGATGTAGTTTAAGTTTAAAAGTTTTGATTGGTCCAGTATGAAAATTTGATGAAACGTGGCCTTCAGATTGTGGTGTTCTGATCTAGGAGTATCCACTCTGAAAATTCATGAAACATGGTCCATGGAAGATGAAATAAGGTCGTAGCCTTCTATAGGTTGGTGCCTATGTACTAGTAAACATATTAGCTAGTAGAATAGCTAGGGGGTTGCATTTCCCTTCTAGTGGAAGCTGGAAAACTAGAGAAGGTTGTAGCCTTCTACAGGTGGGTGCCTATGTATTTGTATGAGTCTACACTAGTACAAGATTGTAAACAAATTGTCTTATTATTAAAATAATACAAAGACGACAGTAGCAAGTGGTTTTCAGCCAAATTGGGTTTCAACCTTAAATCTTGGTGTTCATGTGTGTTTCTTATGTCTGATGATTTTTTTTTCTTTTATTGCACTATCTAATAAGTTATTGGTATATTGATTTAAGATCAACAGATGATAAATTGTCTAAATCACAAGCTCTCTTGATATACGGTGGTTTCTTTAATCATAGTTACCTGTACACAGTAGTTTACTTCACTGAAGTAGCGTGTATAAATATTTTTAGGAAATAAAATTATTTATCTTATAATGCCAATTCACCCCCCTCTCAGTATTACTTCCAACACCTATAAACTAACATGTGGATTCATCTAGTTACCATATATGCGTTCTGCACAAGTGAGTTTCCATCAAGGACAACATCATGCATCATAATGGTATTGATGGAAATAATGAATATTGGTGCCATTTTTAGCTTCTAAATCTTTGTACCATTCATAGGACTCTAATTTTCTATAATCTTGGCCATCCGAGGAGACTTATATCCCTTTTGTATCATTTGTGTTTCATCTTTTCAATTGTTATTCACATGCATCTCTTGTTCTTGTCTTTTCTCTATTTCTTCATTCAGTATTAATGATTTCTTATTGTAAGATTGGATTAAATGGTTCAAATAAGTTATTTTTTAGGATCACAAGCATCATTTAATCATTGGAAAAACATTTTAAGGCCATAGTAATCATTTAGTTACCTGGATTAGTTTTCTTATTACCAAATCTAGGTTTCTGGAAGTCCTTTGTGGAAAACAATAGTAAAATTTTGATATTTTTTATCTCATGCTAACAAGATTCAATCAAGTTTATTCCACATGAATTATATTATAAAAATATTCTAGTTAATAAAAAATAAAAATTACCCCATTGCATTTTCACTTCATTAGGTTAGGCATTTGATACATTTACTAGCTCACTAGTTCTTGAATTTTTAGATTTTAGACTAGTAATTTTCTGCTATTTTTTTGCATGGTTTAACAAAGGTATTTTTTAGTGATTCCACTTTGAATGGAGACCTAAGATATCCTGGTAAATAAATAAAAAATTTCCATCCAATTTGGAATTGATTTTCTTGGTCATTCGGTGAATTATAGTTTCATGTAATAAATCTCCAGTTTCTTGTAGTAACTACACGATCTCGTGTATGATCCTCACAACATATATATACTTGCCCAAATTCACTCAAGAATCTTGGTTATTGTCTCTTAGGCTTGAATCGGGACCCCTAGGCTCTAAACCAGTGATTAGGGAATATTAAAGACAACTTAGGACTTGCCTATTTACCCATGCAAAACATTTTAGTGATTTGGGCTAATGGACAAATTTATGAAATGGATAATACAATGATGATTGCCACATCCAGTGAACTTTATTAATGGACCTAAATTCTTTGAAATTTAATGATTGAAATTTTCTTCACGAGATTTAATTTATGCAATTATAATAAGTTTCTTTCCTTGAATTTTATTTCTTGCAATAGGTTAAGGTCTCCATTTCGAGCATTTCATTTTCTACAATAAGTTTAGGATCTGATTTTATTACATTCACTCCATTACATCATGAAATCATTGTAAGGACACTTTTTGTGATGCACGTATAGTGTCGATACCTCTTAAGTTTGTACAAACCCCAGGTTGATAATTAAAATTGGTAGCCTTGTGACTTGCAACATTCTTGTTGCAATAGTGAGGCTCATCAATTTGATACAAATAAAGTCATTCCAAATGAATAATAATATAAGGTAGAGGCTCTTATTGAGGGATATCTTCAATACCTAAAATTTTGGATGGAAGAGGTTCACTTCCTAGCCCAAGATATATTTTTCCTGTCTGAGACAAAGGAAGAGAGGAGGAATGTCCCAAAGACAGGTGAATATGCCTAAGGCTCCTGAGGTTCAATGACCTCTGGAAAAAAGTTCTAACTCAAGGAGATCAGATTCAAGGACCTTAGGTAAAAAAGTTTTAGGGACTTTTGTTTCAATTTTTTCATTTTCACGAACAAGAATAGATGTAATCTCTGGTTCCGATCTCAAAGGAACTGATGATTCTGGCTTATCAATATCGAGAGGAGAGCCATAAGTAGTTCTTGATGTTCCTGATTTGGCAGTTTGTGTTTTTGTATGCCTTAGATGATGTTTAGGGGGATCCTCTAGATGAAGAGGTGATTATTTGTCAATATACATGAATGAAGGGGCATGAGATTTTGTTCTTCCACGTTGGATAATAAATTTTGTTAAGAAAGAAAAAAGAGGGTAATCTAGGCATAGAGGATAACCAAGCAACCGTGAACTACAATATGAACCTTAGCAAACCAAGGACTTAATGAACAATAGCCAATCTCCCAAAATGTTGTGTTTGGTGTATCACAGTATACAAGGCAACATACTCAGTTACCTATGGATTGATAGCAACCTATTGGGGACTACCAAAATATACACAATGGTATGCAAGAGTGCAATCCATAGTAGTGTTGTCAAATGAGTAGCCATTCGATGAGATCATTCCGATATACTTTACGTGCATGGAGCACACTAATATACCTGATGATATGTGGAGTACTATATTATACACTCACATACATAGATCATGATTTCACCCCCGAGTCTAACGACGTCAGAACATGTCTCTAGCCTAGACCTCTAGATGTTTGCATTAATGTTACAAATTCCCTTTAGGTTGATTCAATAATTTTTACAGTTTATTGTTGATTATGTTTCAGTTCTATGGCTCACCATAAATGTCACTTGAATATCCTAAAATGAAAATCTAGCATGAGAAAAAAGAAATCCTTTCTCTTTCAATGAAAATATAGCTAAGGAACGGAAGAAACAATTAATATGTAGCACAAAATATGTAGCAAAAATGGTGCAAGATGTAATGCCCTTTCCAATGTGACTATTCCTACATTAATTCACATACAAAGCCTTAAATACCAATGCAAAAATTTCCTTTTCGCCCCACTTAATTTTTGAAATGAGTAAATCTAAGATGGAGATATTCATTTATTGATTCAATTATAGTTTTCAGAATGACGACTAAAACAACAATTCATTGAAATGATTAGAAATCAAACGAAATCAAGTTTGCATGTGAACTAATGATAAGAAAAAATAAAAATCAAAACAATTCTTACCAAAGGAAAACAATACAAATGCAAACCAAATGAAGGATTTAGAGAAACCATAAGACACTAAAGACTCAGGGAAGTTTAGTTAGAAGTAGTTTGACCAAAGATAAGGTGAAGAACCAATGATAAATTCATTGAAAAATAGGGTCCAACCCTACTACAAAAGAGCCACTAGTACGTTGCAATGCTTGTGTTGATTGGGCAAGGGTGAGGTGCAATGCATTTTCTAAGGCACAAGGGGTGTGTTGGGCCTAAGCAAGAGGATTCCAACAAAAACATTACAAAACACGCTTAATGAAAGCACTTCGTAGGTATGTTCTTGGTTGGATGATACAACAAAGGCTTATCAAGGAGGTAATCAAACATAATGGACAAGGAAACCACCAAGGGAATACTTTTATCCTCACTATGGTCATCATTTTGTTATATGGTATTTACGATTGTGAACAAAAATATCTCCCCTAGGATGTTGGATAACCTAGAATAAGAAAGAGACAAGGAACATAATTATTTTCTTTAAAGTAAGTATATGATAGAGTTAGGCATACCTAGAATCCTTCGCACACTTCACTCCTTATTTATCTTAGAAGCTCTAATTCCATCTATGAATGCCAAAGTTCGAACCTCCATAGCCAAATAACACAAGCCCATAGAATATGACATCTATGTAGTATCATCTAAGTACTTAATTAGATAGATCAAGATGGTATTGAAAAATATGAAATAAAATCGCATACAGGAAAACAATAAATTCTTTGCATTAATATATGTTGGAAACCTAATCCTCAATGGGTTAGTGTGGAAGCCGAATGGACAAAAGGAGTCTCTTTCAGACATTCAAACATGTCTATAATATGCATAAGAAAAGATAGAGTTTTTGCAGCTTGAATCACAACTGCAGTAGGAAGAATTACAACAGTGGAGTCATCATTCTGAACCTATTCCTATTCGGAAGATTGAAACAGACTCCCATAAACAGCAAGACAATAATGTTACAGTTGGTTCAGATTTAGTACCTAATAAAGTAGCGTTTTAACACATAACATTTCTATAAAACAATGTATTCAATGGACTCCATGCTCGCCACATCTCCACGATACCATGAATCTCCACTCGGCCTTGCATCACCACCAAACTCCAAACGATAATGACGTTTGGGGTTCAATACGAGACTCGATAAGACTATCTTAGCCACAAAGGGTAAGCAACCATGGAGTAGGTCAGACCACCGATAGAGCAACATGACCAGGAGTCCAAGAGACCTTGGGATGTGGAACCCAATGGTCAAACAATGTACTATAAATGTATATTAGTTGTTAATACAAATTGTATTGTCATGTTTTATCTTTTATATTTTATTGCTGTCCATATGTGTTTAACATGGTATCAGAGCAGGCGATATCCTGTCGTGCTCATATTATGTGAGCCACTTGTTTTATGGCATTTCTGTGCAGGTTAATTCTGCCATCAATGTTGCATTCCATGTGAGATTCATTATAAGCTAGACATCAGACAGAGTGAAATATGCTCTTGTCTTGTGCTTTTCTGTATTTCACACATTTACCTTATTGGATTCAGTGTAGTAATGCTTGGGGCATGGTGACTTTTCTCCAAAGTTATTCCCTGTGAAATTCAATAGCTCGTTGGTTGGAACTAGAGGAATGCATATTAGCCTGAATGTAGTTGCAGTATAATGGTTGGAGAGTTTTGGGTTTTATTGTCTAGAGGTACGCAGTGAATGCATGATGTTGTTTAATGTAATATCTATGTCATAGAAGAAAATAAGCACAAATACATGGATCTTGTTGCAAGTTTCAATTCTTTGATTGTTCAAGGTTATAGAAAGCCAAGAACTGTGGTGAACGATGCCCAAAGTAAATGCTTAAAACATGATTGTGTTTGATTAAATGACATGGTGAGTTTTTATGGTCCATCTCTACAAATTAGTTGGAAGTCATTGAACTCGTATATGCTTTGAAGTTTTTATGGTATATAAAAATCATTGAGTGGCGTATTGTGTTGAGAGTGGAACCGTATATAGTACATGCTTCTTGTGCATTAAAGACTGAAATTTGAAGGGTTGTATTCCTTTGTTTGGGTCGGCATGAATTATGTCAAAAATAATTAGTTCTGACATTTCTGCTCTGTGTCAGAAGCGTTTCAACACTTTGCGCTACTGCGTTATAACGTCTCTGTTGATAACTTCACCTCCCAAGGCTCACTGTAACTCCATGCACAATTTTTCAATGTGTTTTCGACTGCCTCTTTGAAAACCACCACCTATTGAAGAGGTGGAGCATCTAATTCCATTGCAGAGGCTTTGAAATCCTTCTTGCACCACGTATGGTGCTCGAATTATTCTCGGTTACCGCAGTTATGAAAGACACAACAGTGAATTTTGACAAGAGATCACCCACACAATGTCATTAATGCAGAGCAGATATAATGAATCAGGAATGATAGCTTCTCCCAACCATTCACTAAGATTTTGTGTTGGTGTTGGTGTTAGGTCTCGACAATACAATTCAATTCGATTAACATGCAGTTCTTGTGTAACGCCAAGAATCGTAATTCTGACAGACACCGAGGAACGTGCCAGAGGGCGACACATCTTCATTTTCTCTCCATCCCAACATAGATTAAAGATCACTGAAGCTAGTTCCATTTATATATGTCTTGAACCATTAATGAGATGGACGTTTCATGAAGAGTGATTTGTTCTAGATGACATGGCTCCATGTCAGAATGAAATCATACACCTGCTACTTATAACGCTTATACTCTACCATACCATATAACACCTTCGTTATAATGTATTGCTTGACCATTTAAATTTCACAAGGTTTGGTGAAACGTCAGACATTTTGGCAGTATCTGCATCTCAGGTTTGGTTAGAAATTGGGGTTTCGGTGGAGGATTCCTTACCGATATTAGCGTCTTCAGTGCATGCTGCCAAGAGCTCATCTATGGAAAGGCTAGGATCCAAGTGATAGGCTTTCGACAGGAATTTGCAGGCACGGTTTGTGCCTCCAGTTGTGATGGCCGCTTTGTCGTTGTTCAGGCATTTCAAGGTGCCATCTTTGTTGCTATCCATGGATACTCAGAAGACTAGATTCCTAGAAGTCAATTTCCATGGACGTGCTACGATGATCTAGAGGTTGGGCATTCGATTTTGATCGTCCTTCGATCCAATCTGCATCCAGAGGGTATTTCCTCACGAAATCCTCATCGGGACCTGTAAAGTCATATTTGCACTTCATTTACTCATCGCTTAGCCACTGGAAGGCCTGACTCTGGTGAACCCGAGTCACCCATGTGATAGGTGAGAATACTCAATGTCATCAAAAATTAGTTATTGTAATACCCTTTTTCAGTTGAGAGTAAGGGCATTTTGTGTTTTCTGGTTTTGCAGTCCACCCCCAAGTGAACCGCAGTTCTATTTTTACTTTCCAAAAAAAAAAAAAAATTACCATATACTCGCTACATTTTGACCCTATGAGCTGAGTTAGGACAAAAGCTGGTTATTCCATTATTTAAATATTGAAGTTTATGCTTTAAGAGAGAGAGGGAGAGAGCTAGCCCTTAATGCATGGGAATGTATGTTTAAATTGGCATATTGTTTTGGTGTGGATTTGCAGCAACACTGTTCATTTGGTTTCTTAACACTTTGCCCATTTGTTTGGTCAAATAATGGTGAAAATTCATGGCTTATTGGAGTTACCAAAAACTCTAATCAAGTTTACTGCTGACAGCACAGTGAAAATTAATAACTCTTTCAAACATTCAAACATGTCTACAATATGCACAAGAAAAGATATAGTTTTTGTAGCTTGAATCACAACTACAACAGGAAGAACTACAACAGTGGAGTCATCATTCTGAACCTATTACCATTCAGAAGATTGAAATAGACTCCCATAAATAGCAAGAAAATAATGTTACAGTTGGTTCAGATTTAGTACCCAATAAAGCAGCAGTTGTACATGCAAATGCAGAAACTCAGTCTGCACTTACCAAGACCATCATCAGACCCTGGGAATAGCATGTCCACAACAAGCATAGAACTGGTCTTCGATATGACAAGGACTTTTCCTTTCATATTCCAGACTACTCAAAGCCCATTCAGTTTCAGAGTGCTTGATTCATTCATGACAGTTCACATCCAGTCGTTCCAGATTCTACTCCTCTTTCACAGCAACAGCAATAGCCACCACAACAGATTGTGAAATGCCAACACTGTGACCGAGTTGGCCATTTGAAAGATTATTGTTTTGATCTTCATCCATGTAAGCATTGTCATAAAACCACCCATTCTTCACACAGATGCTTTAGAAGCAAATGTCCTGCAAGAACAAAGATTCATCTTGGATGGATCGCTTCTTGGCAATGGGCATCAACAACCAAGAAGATATTCCAAACACATGTCAAAACTTATTCCAGAGTATTGACCAGTCTTGCAGTTGAGTTTTCTCCATCATCTCACCTTGTATCTGATAGGGGGGGAAATGATGATCATATACAAGCTTCAAAGCCACATCAAGCAAGCTTGAGTCACAACCTGCCACACCAGTTTCAGAGTTGTAGCCAAAAACAAAGATTCCTGTGAACATGCCTTCAGTTGGCAATCTGGGACAATTCCTCTAGCAGAAGACTTCAGCTTCTTGCCAGTTTCGAAAGAATTCCAAGAACAAAATTGATAACACTCCCTCTAGCAGAAGACTTTAGCTTCTTGCCAGTTTTGGAAGAGTTCTAGGAATTGCATTAAGCATTCCAAAGTTGTTGGTCATCCTTAAACCATCATAGGTTGAGACTTCCCTTTTCAGGTTGAAGTTCTCCCTTTTATGCGAGGTGAGACCTCCCTTTATTGGTTGAAGGTTTCCGTCTTCAAATCAATAGGAGCACTTCCTCTAGTAGAAGACTTCAGATTCTTGTCATTTTTGGAAGAGTTCTGGGAATTGCACTAAGCTTTCCAGTGTTGGTGGTCATCCTTAAACCACCGCCCTTTATACCAACATTTCAGAGAGCACATTTAGCCTAGTGCTGCCATGTATTTTTGCACATTTTTTATTACAACTCTCTTCTTGGACTCATACATAACCCTTCGGATTAAGGGGGGGAATGTTGGATACCTAATCCTCAATGGGTTAGTGTGGAAGCCGAATGGACAAAAGGATTCCAAGAGACCTTGGGATGTGGAACCAACGGTCAAACAATTTACTATAAATGTATATCTGTTGTTAATAAAAATTGTATTGTCATTTTTTATCTTTTATATTTTATTGCTGCCCATGTGTGTTTAACAATATAAATGGAATGATATTACAACCATAAGTAATAGTTGATTTTTTAGAAGAGCTCCTCCAGGTTGTTGACATGTCCTTTCCTTGGCAAAATATGCACCACTAATCACCCTAAATGCATGAGATGATGACCACTCACTACAACAACATAAGGGCATAATCACTCTACAAAATCTAAGCCCCAACCACATTGAAAGATGGGAATATATAGAGAAGTATAGTAAGTTGGAAGTTCTTATCCAATTACCAATATACGGGTTGATATATACCTTTAATGGAGGGATAGGATCAAAGGATAAGTGGTGAAAACTCCAAAGTAATAAAGGATAGGATCTGAACGTTTTATGCACGATAAGTAGTTGAAACAACTTCTAGAAAATCCTAGAAGGGGAAGCTTCGGGAATCGCAATCATTCTACTGGATTTCTACAACCTAGCAAGTGCAAAGGGGAGCAATGTGTTGGTGACCAATGCAGGCCATAGTGGAGCATCCTGTTGGTGACCAACGCAGGCCATAGTGGAGCATCCTGTTGGTGAACAAACTCGAGTAGGATTACAAGGAGTGTTGATCCTCAAACTGGCTCAGATGAAGCAGTTTAGGGTTGAAACATTGGGGGATGATGGGAGCATGATTAGGGATTTATGTAAGATGTTGAAAATGGGGAATATGATGTTGATTGATCCCATTAGGAGGCAAACTGATTGGATGTGACATAATCACCTATAACACTCACCCTTACTATATTACTCTCTCCTAAAACAAAGAAATTATGATATGGTAAGATTTGTGATGTGTTATTTTGATTAAAGGGGATATAAGGGACTATATCTATAATTGAGTTGAATGGGGAAGCCAAAGAAATCCACCAAATAAATCAATACTTCCTGAAGGACTACGACTGTGTGCATAAAGGTAAGACCTAAATAGAGAAGTTGAAATTCTTCCAACTTGTCAACAATGGTAGTTGCTACAACAACGACCCTCCAAATTTTTTTCATAATCAATTTTAGAGGCTACATAAACTATTGTTTAAATCTCTCTTGTCTCATCTTGTCATTGGTTCAGGTATTTCTAAGTTTTTCCCATCCTTGCAATATTCATAAGTTTCACTTTTCTTTGTAGGTAGAATTTTCCTAAGTGTCATCTTCTTATCTTTGGATGCCCTTGTGTCGTCTTTCTAAAGATAGGAAAATGACTCACTTTCCTTCACTTAGTGAATAGCTTTCTTCACTAGACATGCATATCATTGAAAAGCATAAAAGAATAACTTTTATCCTTGATAAAGTGCACTTCCTAATGATAGAAGTCACAGAAGCCCTGATGGAGGAAACATATCCCTCTTAAGCATGAGAGCACTTCTAACTCATTGTGGAGAACACTTCCTTCCTTTAGTTGAGTGAATTTCATGTCCACAAGGAGAGCACACTCCTTTGTTATAATGACTTCCCCCTGTTTCTCTTCAACTACAACATGCTCCTTGTTAACAGAATGTGTTACCCTTTTTCTCAATGCACGTGCCATTATTCCTTTACATTATGAGTGCACTCCTAAAAATTTGGAGGCCCCTTCACTTGGATTAACTAACTCTCTCATTGGTAAGTGGAAAGCATGCATTAAATTTATTTGCATGTGAATTCTTTTATAAGTTTCCAACTCATTACTCATTCTCATCATCACTATTCAATATAAGTTGAGTGTGTTCTCTCACCACAATGAGATTGTTCTCCAATATTTCTCTCATCCTTAAACTATCGTGGATATTCTACTCTATAAAAGAAGAGAACGACAATGTGAAGGTCACATAGATACACATAATACACAATGTATGGTCTACAATACCCTTTCAGGAGATATCTAGAAGGAGGGGTCACTTCCCTCTCTTTCTATGTCTACAAAATAAGGTTGTAGGTACAAATAATTAATGCGTGTGGTGTTGGGATGGGGTCCCTAGGGTCAATTTTTTTGATTTTTGAGTCATTTTTGTAATACCTTTTTATAGCGAAGGTAAAGTCTCCACGAAATGTGGAAAGAAGAGTGTGAATCTAAGTAGATTCAAAGGGAGTTTAGTCCCTCATTTGGGTAGGTGATAGAGATCTTTTGAGACTACCACATGGTATGTGGACCATGGTATTGTAAATCAAAGGTTATATAGTGTTGAGCCATAGAGAGTCTAAGAATCAATAACTTTATGTGAAGAATCATTGTAAGGGCAAGGTGCTAAGGAAGGAAATGTTTGTTTCCTATACTTAGGTGAAAGGGAAAGGCTCCTACATCTAAGTGCATGGAGACCTTAGTAAGTCCACCACTGAGTGCGCAGGCCCTTGCATTTGGGTGTGTAGGAATAAGAAATTTGTATTTGAACGTTTATACTTAATAAATACTATTTGGTCTGAAATTAAAGCATATATCTCCTTTTGTTTACTGATGCAAAGTTTATGTATCTTTTCTTTGTAATCTATTTAATATGAATTAATGCTTATTTATTTCATAAAACTGGTAGATTTGTAATATTAACCACCTTCACGAAGATCTGAAGCCAATTAGAGAGAGTTTGATTTGTCAGGTCCCTATACTACTAGTGTAGCCCCTTATTGTTATTAGTTCAACCCCCTTATTATATTTTTGTGCTCATGTACTCCCCTTGTTGTTATTATTGTGCCCCATAGAAGCCCATTATTGTTATTCTTGTGCCCCTACCATATTGTTATTATGTAGGCTCTGATTATATTGGGACCACTTAGACTCCTATATATAGAAATGAGGTATTGTCATTTGTATCATCAAAGAATTATTCATTTGTGTTATCTAAAGGAGGTTTCCCCCTCCAAGAGGCTAATTTTGAAGTCATTGATCTATATTTTCTATGACTTTCTGAGCTGGTTCATAACATTTGGTATTAGAGATTTGGATTCTAGGGTTTTGTTGCTCCAAAGCAGGTCATTGTGGAATTTTCTCTATAAATTTTTCTATATGAAGTTTCAGATGCTAAAAAAAAACTGATTTGAGTTGAAATAGTTCTGAACCTTTGCTCCAAATTTCATATCTTGTCTCGCTAAATTTTTGGAGATATGATTTGAGGAAGTTAAGGTTATTGCAAGCTCTAGAATTCAATAAAAAACAAGTCATCGTGAACTTTTCACTATACTTATTTTTCTATGAAGGTTAATACTTTGCAATTAAAACCCATTTGAGTTGAACTATTGATGAATCTTGGGTCCAAATTTCAGACCGTTTCTCTGTATATTTTCGATGATATGATCCATGGAAGTTAGGGTTTTTGCAAGCTCCCAAATTACATACCAAACAGGTGACCTTGGGAAAATCGTCATAACTTTCCCTCTGCACATCATA
Source organism: Pinus taeda (assembly GCA_000404065.3). NCBI lineage: Eukaryota > Viridiplantae > Streptophyta > Pinopsida > Pinales > Pinaceae > Pinus > Pinus taeda. Next base: position 173,666 of record APFE031378944.1, read on the forward strand.
TTGAAATTTCGTGAGAATTTATAGAAATTTTTTCACCATTTTCAGGTCTGAAGGTTAAAATAATGACACATGGAACTTTGTACATGTTTGATCTATTATAAAGGTGTATACTCAGTTCATCTTGGGAGATTGGGCATAACACTTTCTTGGAGAAACCAATTTTTATCATACTCGTGACTTTCAAAATATGACACAGAAGGCTACCACAGTTCGAAATTTGAAACCTTGTAGATTGGAAATTTTAGAGATGCATCATATTCAATATCGAGCTCCTACAATGTGAAAAAAGGTGTGTAGTTTTTTTTTAATTTTGAATGAGTTTTGTTTGAAAAATTAGTTTGAAGGAATTCAAAGGGAATAGTGAAGCATAATTATCATTAGTTGATACCCCGAAGAAATAAAATGGAAACACCTAGTAAGAAACCTGAAAGTGCTAGCATGACTTATGAAGAAGAGGAAGAAATGAAACATGATATATCAAAATTATGAGATGAATTGAAACAAATTTCACTCTAAAAACAAGTAACAGAAGCTAAGATGGATGGTTTAAAGAAATATGTGGAAGATAAGATGGATGGAATGAAAGACATCATTGAAGATTGGAAGAAATACATGGAAGGTTGGAATGAAGGTTTGACAAAGTTACTACAAGAAAGGCTTCCTAATCGATAAAAATTAATAGAGCAAATGAATAAGGAGAACAAAAGAAATGTTAATCATGATTCAAAGAATGACAACATTGAAGATTTCAAGAAAGATGTGGAAGGTTTGAAGGAAGGTTTGACAAAGTTGCTACAACAAAGGCTTCCTAATGGAAAAAAGATAGTAGAGAAAACCCACGATAAGAACAAAATAAATGTTAATCATGATTTCATAGACTTTAACATTGGAATAAACACCCATCACATTCCAAAGATCGATATGAAGAATTTTGATGGAAAGGATCCTATAACATGGATACTACATATGGAGAAATATTTAGATCTCTACAATGTGCAAAACACACAAAAGGTACACATTGCAACATTATATTTGGAACCCAATCAGTTTGTATGGTATCGATGGCTTTACTCTCATAAATATGTCACTTGGGAATTTTTTACAGACGAAATGATAGCACATTATGAGGATACAAAAAGCAACACTTTTTTTAGCCAATTGATAAATCTCAAACAAAAAGGTTCAATGGTAGAGCACGTTGAGGACTTCCAAATATTGAATATAAGGGTAAAAGATATTACAGAGGAGAATAGGATTGATGTGTTCATAGGGACATTAAATGATAACATCCAACATGAGGTTCACATTTAGGAACCTAATTCATTAGAGAAGGCATTTAAGCTGGCAAGAAAAATTGAAAGAAAAATTATGGCAAGAACGAAGCATACCAATCACAGCTATAAAGATGGAAGCGTTATTTCCCCTAACCTTCCACAACTTGCAAGGTTAACACCATAACAATTGGAAGAAAAAAGAGAAAAAGGGCTTTGTAAAGTTGTGATACTAATACACTAAAGGTCGTAAGTGTGCTCAAAAGAAATTATTTTACATAGATTGTGAAGAGGAACAAGAAAAGGAAAAACAAACATTAAAAGAAGATGATACACACCAGGAACAAAGCTTGGAGAAAGAAGACATGAATCTGACCATATCTTGTAATTTATTGGCCAGAATAACCACTCCTAAAACTATCGAGATAGAAGAACATATCAATGAGAAAATTGTAATAGTGTTGATTGATTTAGGCAGTACCCATAATTTTATTCATTGTAAGATAGTGAAGGAATTGAATTGCTTCCTATATCCAGCACTAGAGTGTCAAGTGATGGTTGCAAATGGAGGAACCATAAATTTCTCTGGAAAGTGCCATAATATCAAAATATCCATGGGAGAATATTTGTTGAATAGTCTAATGCTTTCATTCCAATGGGTGATGTTGATGTTGTGTTAGGAGTCCAATGGCTATAATCTTTGGCTACGATAAATTTAATTTTCACGAACTTTTCTTGAAATTATTTTCAAAAGGAAAGGAAGTTGAATTAAGGGGTATCACAAGAAAACTAAGAAAGATAATCAGCTCTAACTTCATGACAAAGCTTCTAAAGAAAGAACAATGTGGCGTAATTGCATAGTTATGTTCACTAGAGGTCCCCACGTTGAAATCATCTATTTCTCTAGATCTCCAAAAAGTCTTGGACAATCATTCCAAGGTATTTGAGAGTCCAAAAGGCCTCTCACCTATTCGTGATCATGATCATGCTATTTATTTGATTCCAGGAAGTGTTCCTCCAAACATCATGACTTACAGATATCCTTATGTAGAAAAGAGTGAAAATTAACATATGGTTGCAGAAATGTTAGAGGTTAGTATAGTTCAACCTACTCAAAGTTCTTTCTTTGCTCCAATAGTATTGCTGCACAAGAAGGATGGATCATGGATTATGTTTCTAGATTATAGGGACCTTAACAAGTTCACTATTAAAGATAAATTTCCCATTCCTCTCATTCATGAATTATTAGATGAATCACATGGAGAAATTTAGTTCAGCAATGGACCTTCATGTAGGATATCACCAATTCAGAATGAATACTAAAGACATCTTGAAAACAACATTTAGAAATCATGAGGGTCATTATGTATTTTTTGTCATCCTTTTATTCCTTACCAAGGCACCTTCTAAATTTCAAGGTTTGATGAATTCCATTTTGAGACCCTTCCTTAGAAAATTTATGTTAGTGCCTTTTGATGATATACTAATCTACAACAAGTCTTGGAAGGACCATGTTCAACATGTTGATAAAGTACTCATTCTATTGGAGGAGAAACAATTATATGAAAAAATCTCCAAATGTTTCGTTGGAGTACAAGAGCTGGAATATTTGGGTCATATTGTATCTCATGAAGGTGTTAAGGTAGACGCTAGAAAAAAATAAGATATCCAACTCTTAAAGGATAACCTCACTTTGGCACAAAATAGAATGAAAAAATAGGTAGATCAAGATCGCAGCGAAAGAAATTTTGATGTAGGCGACTGGTATTTCTATAGCTACAAACATACAAACAAATTTCCCTCAAGCATGCTAAGAATGATAATAAATTATCACCAAAGTACTATGATCCTTATAAGGTGTTGCAAAATATTGGTACTATGGCATATAGATTGGAGCTCCTTGCATCTTCGTGAGTGCCTCCAGCTCTTCATGTTTAATCATTAAAGAAGGTTATAGGTGACAAGCTTCCAGTTCAAACAATATTGTGGGAACTTGATGACGAATGAAAAATCATATTCGAACCCGAAGTATTCACATAAACTACAACCTGACAGCTACGAAATTGATTAATTTCAAAGTATCTTATCAAGTGGAATAACTTACCGACTAAAGATTTGACATGGGAGGATGAGAATTTTATACAGAGGCATCCAAAACTACTCAAGCATTGAGGACAACACTTTTTGAAGGAGAGGGTCATGTTAGTTCGCTATATTACTAGTGTAGTCCCTTATTGTTATTAGTGCAACCCCCTTATTGTATTGTTGTCCCCATGTAGTCCCCATGTTGATTATTGTGCCCCATAGAAGCTCACTATTTTATTGTTGTGCCCCTACAATGTTATTGTTATGTAGGCTCTAATTATATTGGGACCACTTCAACTCCTATAAATAGAAAGGAGGTATTTTCATTTGTATCATCCAAGAATTGTTCATTTGTTTAATGTAAATGATGTTTCCCCCTCGAAGAGGCTAACTTTGAAGTCATTGATCTATCTTTTATATCTTTCTGTTAGCTAGTTCATAAGAACAATAGTTGTCAGCTTAGAAGGTATAAGGTTACGTTAAGATATATCTAAGATATAAGAACCTTAGGAGACCATCACACAACCCTTTGGATGTAAAAACTTGGTTCTAGCATCCCGCAATACTGCTTCGGGTGAGACTACATAGGTTGTTGCCAAAAGGGCCAACAGTTAGGATTTTGTTGGTTGGTGTAGTTAAAGTTGAACCTAGGTCAAGTCCCATCAAGCCAAAAAATGGTTCCATTTCCAGGATTGGGATCAATATGAGGAATGTACAATTTCGAATAAGTGGTTCTGTACTGAGAAAAAAATTTAGAAGTAGCTTGATCAGAAGGAACATGCGTTCACAGTTGACCAGAACACAAATCCATGATTATCCAAGGAACAATGGTTGAATAGATACCTGTACTTAGACGAAACCAAAGCATTTTTTTGTTTCTTCCCCTGCGAACCGCACGAGTGGCTATCTAGATTAGCAGATAGTTAGGGTACATTGAGGCTTGATGATCTTATTGTGTGGACTTCAAAGCTAGTGAGGTGCCTAGAAGTGTTGGAGAAAAACATCGCACAGGCTATTAATCACTGGGTTAATCGCGTCATAGAAGGATTCATCACTAATCCTGTGAATGACACAACTAATAGTTATAGCGAAGTAGAGTCCAGGCTCTTCAACGGACCGCGAGGTAAGTATTTAAAATCTCTGAAAACTTTGATTAAGATGTTTTTTTGTGAAAACGAGCTATCCCATTACCTTGTTGTTTGGGACTACGCGAAGTGGAAAACCCTTCAGAAGGAATGGAGAATTGCACTCTAAATGTACTTAGCTACTCAGATCCTCTTCAAGTGATGATGAAGTAACTATTTTGAATACACCACATAGTGTGCTATAGTTGGAATGTCAGGGTATCCTGTAGATACCTTATCCATCCACTCCACCTCCACCCCCACCGGATACACCTACACCTTCACCTCCACCTCAACCATTCAACATGGAAAATGCAATGAGGATGTCGATATTTAAATCGTTAGGGAGTGAAGACCCCGAGGAATTCTAGTTTGTTGAAAATGTTGTGTGGACAGCACAACAAATCACTAATGATAATCTAAAGAAAGTGCAGTTGGTTACAACTTTTCATGATAGGGCGCTAACCTAGTATATCAAGTATTATCAAGACAAACCTAGTGCATCGTTGATAGAAACTCAGTAAGAGTTGAACAATGAGTTTAATAAGCCTAAGTCTCATGCGTAGTTTGTTAAATAGTTTAAGAAGATACAACAAATGGTAAATGAATCCTCGTGGGATTTTGATTAATGGCTAAAATTCCTAATCCAGAAAGTGAATATGAACAATAAAATGATTGGTACATTGCTTCACTATTATCTAACCTAAGATTACTATTATCACAACAAAACATAGAAACAAAATAGAAGCTATGGAGATTTTGATGAAGTTGGAAGCCTCGCTGGTACAAGATATAAACATTGGAGTACAACATATTCACTCATAGATAGAAAGTCTGCACCTAAAGTTGCAAAGTCTGAAGAAGGGAAAGGAAGCCCAGCCTGAAGTTTGTGTAGAATTTTGGTGCTTGAAATGAAAGGGCCACAGTTACGATAATGACCATTGTTCAGTTTACATGAATTATCTTATTTAGAGGGGGGTTCCATCCCCTTGAAGCCAGAAAATACCATTGGGTCGATCACAAGAGAAGCATTGTGGTACGCTATTTTTCAACTTATAGGACAACATGAAATAAACAATTTCCATTTACTACAGAAGTTTGTACAAATCCCCCTGTATTTGTTTTTAAATTTATGAAAAAATGTAGGCCATGATGAGAGCCATGGCTGAAGTTATGAATTAATGATGGATAGGACCCCTACCTATTGAATGTAAGCATAAAATCTATCTCAGGATTAGGGAATGGGTGCAATTTTGTTGGGTTGTGTTATATTCTTTCCACATAGTTAACAGGGGGTTTGAGGGGTACCCGTAACCCCAGTTTATGGGGTCCGGGGCAGCGCCCCGGAAAATTTTGGTTTTGGACCCTATGTTAGGTTGGATGGAGCCACCTATGGTTTTGTGCATGATTTTCGCACATGTTTTTTGGACACGATGGTTTTCGGTCCATGGTTTTGGACGCGATGGTTTTTTGGTCCATGGTATTGGATGCTTCGACATGTATAAATATGTATTGTAACATTGAAAGGAACATAATGAAAAATCAAGCTGGTAGTCTCGGTTTTGGGATCCAGTGGGAAATCTCTGTGTATATGTGTTTTATGTGTTAATTAAATTTATTTGTAATTAAACCTCGAGCCCTGCTGACCACTATCCCGACTTCGTTCGTGCAACTCAACTGTGTGATATCCCTCTGATCTCCTACCCCTAGATCTAACTGTTGATAACCATATCGAATAGATTCATTGTCTGACCATTAACAACTTGAGAGCACGCAAGATTCACAATTTTGCCTGAGCACTATTCTACTACATGGCGACACCAGGTTACATCTCATGCTCGTGAAATTTACCACCCACCATCCAAAAGTGATGCATTGGTGTACAAAACCACCTCCCCACCTAAACCAAAAACATCCCACTGTTCATTTGATTATTTCCATGGAAAAATGTGACCCTTACCCATTAAAAGGTCAAATAAGCCCCAAATTGCTCCTTTCGCTCATTTTCCACTCCAAACTACTACTTATCCATTTGCAACACCCTAAAACTCTGTGACGAATTTGACCACCTTGTGTCACCTGAAGACACTCTAGATACCCAATTGAAGCAACCAATTAACAGGTGAAGCCTCAATACTGTTAGATGATCCAAAAATACAATTTTATCATAGGTTATAAAATTAGAATAAAATAATTATTAATTTAAGATATTAAATTAATAATTATTATTCTAGAATGTTTAATTAATTAATGGAGTAGTCGAAAGAATGAATTGCACTTTGTTAGGAATGGCGAGATCCATGTTGACATTCAAGAGGTTAAGTCCAACATATTGGGCGGAAGAAATCCATACAGCTGTCCACTTAAGAAACAAATCTCCAACTGCTTCTTTAGACGAAATCACACCTTATGAAGCTTGGTTTGGTTTCAAACCACGAGTTAAACATCTTAGAGTTTTTGGGTCAGTGTGTTATGCCTTAGTTCCGAAAGAAAACTGAACTAAGCTTGACTCGAGAAGTTTAAAATGCACAATGATTGGCTATTCTGATGAGAAGAAAGGGTATCGTCTTTTGACCAATGGAAAATTCATTGTGAGCAGGGATGTCATTTTTGATGAAACAGAGAGTAAGAGTGCTGAAGAAAT
>APFE031378944.1:181921-254853 GCA_000404065.3 Pinus taeda
ATGGACACTTGTTATTTAATAAGTGATCAATAATTAGAGGTAGTTAGGACATGGAGCTTATAAATAGCTCATTGCAAGTGTGTTTGGTTGTTCGGGTGTAAGCTCTTGCAAATCAATAGCTTTTGCAATTACCACAGATCCCATTTTGCATGCTAATTTGCCAATTTCTAGGTATTCTTGGAAAACCAGAAAGACCATTGAATTTGAAAATGCACAGTTTAAATTGAAATGTTAATTAATTAAATTAATCAAGAAACTTTCTAAAGAGAAGAGAAACCTAATATACACCCCAAACCTTGTTTCATAGACTATAACTACCCTCCGACTATACCAGGGCTTCTAAACTCACTATTGAAACCACTGAAAGCCTAATTCAATTCAGTAAACCCAATTATGGCTTCCCAAAACTCTGTGGATGTGAGACCTATGCAAACCCCTCACCTAGATATCAACCACCTTGAATTAGCAGACAAAGACTTCCAAATAAAGGATATTACTTCCTCCGCCTGCCTACTAAAACTCCACTGTTGGATTAAAGACAAGTTCTTAAACCAGAACGATGACATTCACCTTTGTGAGTCCAACTTTCTCAAGTACTATTTCCCATAGGTATGCCCATTCCTAGAAATCATCCACTTCTATCAAATTTGCTACTTTCCCAGCCAAAGAGCCATTGTCACCCCTGACCAGCAGGTTTTGTTTGCCATTACAGCAAAATTCATTAAGCAAATGTTGCAAATCTAGCCAAGCCAAAATGAGACCCCACTTTCAATTGAAGAATTGTTTGATCTCTACAACAAGCTGGATATACCCAAGAAAGCTCAAATTATCCAAACTTTCCTCATTAAAGAGTCTCACACTCCAACAAATAGTCCTCCTTATGCTACCACCATTTTTTCTAACAGAGGCAGACAAATTATTACCATGCTCTCTTGTATTTTAGGATACACCACAGATGAGCATGTGGATGAGGTTGTCCTGGCTTTCCTTTATATATTTTCTCCAAGCAAGCCTCCTTCTACTATGTATAACTATACTCAATTCATAGCAAACATAATGCATGAACAATTCATTAGAATGCCAAATGAGAGAGTTTTCAAGTACTCTTCAGTTTTGTTTCACATGTTCCTCTATTATTAGTCAAACAATTTTCCAATCAACATTTAGAAGTTGGACACCAAAGGCAATCCAAGATCAGTCATCTATTCGACACCAATGATCCAACAATACTCCACCATTTTTTCCTACAAAGACTTCATTGATTCATTTGTGCATCCTATTGTAAACATGCCAACCAGTAGCTATCAGCCCAGAATCAGTCAAGAAATTAAAAGGGTTTTACAGTTGGAAAAGAATAGTAAAGTGGGAGACTAGTATTTATACCAGCATCACACTGAGATAAGGATATATGGATTCCAACTAGATACCTACAAACTCCCCAAATACCTTCCCATGAGGTTATTTGCATTAGAGTACTTTAGGTAGATAATAAACTATGATTAAGTTAACTTCCTCGCATCCAAGAAGAAAACTCAATTCAAAGTGAAAAACCAATTGGGCCCCTTTGTTTGTCATAATAGGGAAGTTGGACCAGAGGCTGGTAAGATTCTAGAGGAGATGAAATTCAAGAATAGTTTTATGTGGAAATATGACCCTCATGAAGTCATAAATAAACTAAGACTAAAATTCAAACTGGCCCCTTTCATACATCATTCCAGGCCAAACATTGAGATATTTTCCAGCCAGTTTGAATGGTTGGAAAACACATTGATAGACATGGACAATACAATTGTTGATGTAGAGAATACATTAATTGATGTTGAAAAGTAGATTGACACTAGTTCCTTTCTGGAGGTTCCAGAACTAGGAGAACCAATGAATATTCCTCCTCTTTTACAAACTCCAGCAAATGAAGACAAAAATACAAAGAGAACTGGGGAAGAAGGTTCTAGTTCAGCCATGGAAACCATAGATGAATAGTTTGAGATTAGTTACAGGAAAAGGCTCAAGCTTAATCCTGTAACTAAACAGGAAGACACCATTGAATCAAGGGAAATCCCTAACACCGACACAATGGTGAGAAGAAGCAAAGACCCATCAGCTTTAGAAGAAACACACCAACCCTCAACATCAAGCACTCAACTTATTGAGAGATAGCTCAGCATGGAAGTCTCTTCATTCACTAGGCCTATGGATAAAGAGAAGGATATCAAACATAGATACAAGAAAATTAAGTTAAGGAATGAGAAATTGAAGGCTAAGACTTATGCCCAATACTTCAAGCAGACACTTGCAAATCAAAAGAGTTCAATGTCATCCTTTGACATTAAAACAAGTAGAATGTAGATGACATTCATGCAACCTACAGTCCAACATCTAGGATCATGAGTAGACTATAGGAAAGCATATTTTGAGGTTTTGGGTGGGGATGTTCATCCAATTGATCAAATTGAGTTCCACAAGCAAGAAGGTGACATGATCTATTACATATTGACAAGTAAAGCTATGACTACACACAAGCTTCAAAGTTCATTAGACAACATTAAAGCACAATACAAATTGGAAAATGCCTCATCATAGGCAAAAGATAACAGAATCAAGTCACTGGAAGACTTGGTCATTAAGCATGGACATGATCCCAATGATACCAAGGATGCTAAGAATTTGATAAAGAAAAGGAATGAGGATATTGCTACTCTCAAAAAACAAAGAAAATGCCTCATTCAGAGCATCCATAGACAAAAGAGGTCTTAGAAAGCCAAACACATTAGGAGGAAATGATGGACCTTGTTTTACAACTTAATGACCAATTGAAAGAAATGGAGAAGGAGTTGGACAACTTAATATAGCTAAAACAGGTCAGCCTTGAGATTTCCACTACCACTATCATTCCAACAGTTACCACAGTTATACCATCCATGTAGGAAGCTTCATTGGCTCCTACAACTCCACTGGATATAGCATTACCAACTACCACAACATCTACATCAACAAAAGGTTCAACAACAGTAGCAGCTCAGCCAGGTGATGAGGCAAGTAAATTAGTCATGGCAATGGAAGACAAGTCCATTCAGACCACAAAAATAAACAATCTTAAGCAGGAAGATAACCAGTCTAGATAATGTTAACAAGCTTGCATAGATTATGCACAACAAAGAAGTTCAAAAGTCAACTAGGTTGACTAAAAGGATGAAGAGGTTGGATAAGGAATTGACATTAAAGGAGCCACTTGGCCAAGCTAAGCAAGAATTACAAGCCAATATCATTGACTCTATCAATGATATTTGGCCATCCATTCAAGTAATTTTTTAAGAAAGTGGCTTAGTTAAAGAGGCTACAAAAGCCACTCATAGAGTTAAGGCTGAAATAGTAGACATGCCAGAGAAAGCCACTAGAATAATTCATCTTCTCAACTCCAAACAAAAATATGAATTGCAAGAGTTGGATATACTTGATAGGATAGGCATAATGCTAGAAGTGAAAAAGGTCATCAACAAGAGGAATTTGATGTTAAACCTTGAGGACAAATGCCAAACCGTGTAGCTGCCTATAGACAGGTTCATGGTAAAGTTTGATGTTTTGAGGTAGAAAGGTCTGCCAAACCCCTTGGTGATAAATGAAAAATTGATGCAATAGGAAGACTACAATAGAAGAATTAGAGAAGTGGCAAGGGATTAGGTAAATACTTCCTCTATGAAGGGGATGCCTACTGGAAAGGTTCTATATCAAACATTTGAGAACCTGTTTTACCTCTAGCATGAGGTAAAACACCCTTTTGTAAATAAACCCACTTTTTCCAAGTACATAGAGGCATATGAAATTTATATGAGGATGGTAAATATTAAATTCCCAGATATAGACACATGGGAAAAGTTGAATGACTTGCTAAAATGGTATGCAGTCAAAGTGAAAATGCAGTCAAAGTAAAAAAACCAAGTAAAGGAGAAGTAATAGACCAGCCAGATGAAAGAGTATCAGGTGAAAATGTATGAATTGAGAAAGGGCAAAGTAAAGGGAATAATCAGCATGAAGACCAACAACAAGGCAACGAATAAACAACAAAATATCAGAGCATAAAGACAACACAACCAAATAAACATGGACAACATACAATAGTTGAATAATTGTCTCTATGTTCTTGCATGAAGATATTTATTTCTCCTAAATTAATGTGCAAGAGCATTTGGTATATTTTGTAAGCTATTTTTGTATAAATACTTCATAATCGAAGTATTGGTGTGGATTGCTATAAATTTGTAGAGTTGTATTGATCATAAACTTAAGGGTTATTATACCAATTTTTTAAATCAGCAGACTGGACTGAGTAATAAAGAGATTCCATTACATGATTCATGTGCTGAACTATTACAAGGAAGTATTTTATTTTTTCAAATTTGTTATCTTCTTATGTATTTCACAAACTTGAATTTTATCTAATGTAGATGAATTAACTGGAAATTTATTTCAGAATTTGTTTAAGTACACTCTCTCTTGAACTGTTAATCATTTCTATGTTTTCTTCTGATATGTGGATCTAAGAATCCTTAATTTCTCTCCCATCCCAGTTGACCTTCTTCACTTCTTTCACAATCTAGTGTAAGGAACCCTTGTTCCCTTGATCCGACTGAAAACCATTTCACCATCGTAGCCTTAAGATATGAAATAACTCAGCTACCTTTCCATGTAGATTATTTTTAGAACTCATTCCAGTCCGATTTTCTTGACATTTCACCCCATAGCCGAATGGTAAAATACACCTGCCTATCCATCTAAGTAAGTGATCCCACCAACAAATCAAAATCAAAACGCAAGTACAAACATAACTAGCCTAAAATAAATTAACCAAACAAAATTAAATCATAAAGAGAGAACCCTCTCTGAGCATTAGGAAGGCTAGATCCTAATCTCCATAGTAGGTTTGTGGTTACCTCTATCATTTCTTTCCTAACAACTCTAGATAAATCTTGGAGTGATAAGAGGAGCTCTAGAATCTTTCCAATTATTTGATAATATCTTCTTGATTTATTATTTAATATTGATCCTGCTATAGTAGGGATAAAGCCCATAAATTATCTCCTCCTCTAAATATTCATAATCTACCCAATATTCTCACAATATTCTACAAAAGTAAACAATATTAGGAAAAAATATGAAACTATCCATAAAACTTCATAATAAACATATTGAAGTTAAAAATTCATTATCTAATGCAAATAGATGGGTTTAATGTGCTGAAGGATGTTGAAATGGGCCTTAATGTATGTTTAATTTAGAGGTCCCTCATACCCCCTGTAGAAAGTGTTGCTCATCTTCTAAGAAAATTAGTAACGTCTTTGTGCCTCATTCATGGCCCTGGTCGCCTCTCTCTTGTGCATTCCTCAGTCCTTTCTCTTAAGAATCTTAGCTGTAATTTCTGCAAGGACAAGGACAAAAATGTAGTTGTTCTTTTCATGATTATTTAATAGTCCTTTGAGGAAAAAAAAATATAATTTTCCTCTTTGCATATGAATTCTATTGGCTTGCATATCCATTTCATTCATATCCTCTCCCTTGAAACTCATTCCATTTTCACTCATTTTTCCAAAATTGTTTGTGCATAGAAAATTCACAGTATTTCTTGAGACCATTAGCCTACCTTCTTCCCTTATTCAAGTTGGGTTCTTGAATATTTTCAGTTTGGAAAGATCTTCCACATCCTTTTCTAACCTCCTACTACCATTTTCCACAATTTTGACACATCTGAAACCTTCAAAACTCATTTAGATGAGAACTACGTCATCTCGTAGTAATTTCTACAGTAACTATAGGAAACCATGTGGTAATTCCTGTAGTAACTACAGTAAACTTTGTAGTAGTCTGTTTAAACCTATTTTGAGCATAAATGATAGTTTGATCCTAGGGTAAGCCCTTGACCTAACTTCCATGCCTTTATCCCCTTTCTATAACATGTTTTAGGGCTTCGACAAAAGCTAGAAAGAGATTAGTGACCTGTTGAATCGTGAACTCCTTCTTTCCTTTTATTACCTTCTTCTTCTTATCTTTTGTGGTCCAAATGATTGCCTAATGGCCTTGGATTTCTCTATTTCGATTAGATCTATCTTAGGCACTACCATTTTGGGTTTTAGCAAAATTTGCTACTTTCTTCCTTCTTGTAGCAACATTCTTCCTTCATGTAGTAGTCATTCCTTCTCTTTCAGGTTCTTACTGTATGGGAGTGATGACAAATGATGCAGAGAGTTCAGAGGATGATTTTAGGGATTAGAGGGAGTAGTGTGGATTTGTGAAAATGGAGAGGATGTGCTCTGTGTGGTTTAAAAAAAAAAAAATTAGGGTGAGACAGAGTGTAGGGTTTGTTCTTGAAAAATATTATTTTTTTCTTATGAAATGGGATTAATGAATGATGGATAGATAATGGATATGAAGTGGATGGAGGGCTTAAGTGATGTGGTGACTTGGTATTTGCACAAATTTCTTCTTTTAACTGTTGTCCCCATTCCTCGAAATCATCACCCTTCCTAATTTGGTTTTTCCACATTGAATGAGTGGAGTTAGTTGTATTTACTAGTTGAAGGTGGTCAAGACTATTGACCCATCCTTAACTTATAAACCCTCATCTCTCATGCATTGACAACAAATTTCTAACTTTAATATGCTCAAGATAAGAGTTCAATAATATTTCATACTTGTACCTACTTGATGGTTGTTGGAGAGGGATAGTTGCACCTACTTCTACATAGGTCTTCAGCGCTTGGTGATTCTAAACCTCTACCTTCAAATTACCATGAGCAAGTTATCTTATTCAAATCCAGCTTTTCTAGAGTGTTGGGATGGGCCATGGATGATTTTCAGCCTCCCCAAACTTTTCACAATTGTCATACCCCTTACCAGAACATTATTTCGCCATCCCTACCTTCTTATAACCTTCATCTAGTTTCCTGTAGTAAACCATGACATCTTGTAGTGACTACAGGAAACCTTGTAGCTGTTTGTTTAAGCTCATATCTCCCAAATGGTATACTGGATTGAATTGAAATTTTATCAGCATTTTTCCATCATCCTTACGCACCTCCCCATAAAAAATATTTGACCAATGGATGCAAAAATCGCGAGAAAAATAAAAAGTGGTTGTTGGTAATGGAGGTCTATTTCTCAAAAATTGTGCAGTAGAAGTTTATGAAATTCCTTGGGCATGCTACCATCATCGATATGATGCATCTCACCATGAAACCATTTTCCAAATGAATGCATGAATATCGAGAAAATAAAAAATAGATGTAGGTGATGGAGGTCAATTTCTTGAAAATTGTGCACTAGAATTTTTTAAAATTTGTTAGGTGTGTTACCGTCATCCATAGGCATCTTCCCATGAAATAAATTTTCAAATGGATGCACGGTTTTCAAGATATGACAAAATAATGTTTTTCTTTATGTATTTTTGTTTCGTGTAGTAACTACGGGATCTTCTTGTAGTATTTCAGGATTACAAGCAAAATGAGTGGTAAAAGCTTCTGAATGATGAGTGGATGGTGGAAATATATGAGGGTGATGGATTAGCATGGCCTTGGTCTTGTTGGAGAAATTGAGCGAAGGAGGAGAAAGTCAAAATTTGACTTCTTTTGACTAGGCTTTTGATCAAGTTTTCTTTTCGTGGCTAACTTGTTTCTTTTGCTTGCAAATGTTGGTGGACACCTGCATACATGAGAGAGAGATACATGGAGCAATTTTTTTTATTTTTTTCTTCTTTTTTTATTCTAGGCCTACTAGCTGTCTCAATGAGGTTTCCAACTAGTAGGTTTGCCTAGGCACCTTAAAGGAGGTTTTCACTTAGGATATTTTATTTTTCTCTTTTTTCTCTTTTGTCCAACCCATTCATTGTCATGTGGAGGTTTTCAATCAGTGATCCAATCTCAAGCACCTCAAAGGATGTTTTTTCTTGAGATTTTTTTTTTCCTCTTCTTTTTCATTTTTAATTTATTTTCCTATCCTATTCTACTTGAAAAAGAAACATTTTCAAGTGTAGGAATACTTCCAATGGAGCCACTTGCATAAATGGATGGCAGATAAAATCATGTGGAGGCTTGAAACATATCTTTTGACAGGTACTTGAATGTAAGAGATAAAATGGTTTAACTTTGATGATAACAAGCACAATTGAAGAAGAGATTATTACTGCAACTTAGTGGCTGTCTTGAACCATATCTCAAAATAGTTGTGATTTCCCTGGTCCACTTGTTGATTTGGATCATCTGGTATATCTTCTTCTTCCATGGAATTCATTTTTTCTAATTATTCTCTTGAACGCATAGAGGATCTGATGCTAAACATTAGGGAACTTTCCCAATCTTTGATTTTGATGTCTGCTCTTCGTCAAGTGCATCCCATGATTCTTTGGTCTTCTCATTTGAATCTTATTTTTCTAGATTTTGTCCTTCAATGATATCAAGAGAATCGATTTTTGTGATACTGTTCCCGAGCTAAGACGAATACCATTTAGATCAAGAGGAGACCTTTCGAAGTGTTGTACCTCAACATTCTAAGTGGGTTGAATTAATTCATTATGCAGGTTCATAAATTGTGGTATAGGTAGTTGAGTGGGAGTGGATATTTGAGATTTATGTGGTTATGGTTGTGGTTTTGGTTGTGGTGGAGGTGTATGGTAGGGATAACATGGAGTTGGGTATGGAGGATATTTAGGAAAATATTGAGGATATAGGGGATGTCCCTTAATAGTTCCTTTGCAACCTTGTTTCCAAGATTGGTTTTGGGATTGAGATTGCAAATGTTTCCAACAAAAGGGTGTCTTCACATTACTTTGAGATGGATGTGCAAAATCTTGAAATTATGAATTAGGCTTTTCCATCATATCAAGTTGAATAGGTTATCATGGTCCTCTTGGAGCTACATAACATAGGTGCATTGGAAATTGAGTTGCTCCTTTGTCCTCCCGGAAAAAATCATTCAACCTTGGTAACGAGGGGAAAGATTTAACATCATGTGATTCTACATGGACAACAAAAATATTAACAACTTCCTTTTGCTCATTTTGTATTCTTAACATTTCTACTTCTTCACTTACATTGCTAAGATTTTTTTTTTTTTTAAGTTATATAGCAAATTTTCAAGTTTAGCTTGACTTACCAATGTTGATGTTGATTGACTTACTCTTTCCCTTCGTCTAGATATTTGTTTGCATGTTTCACAAATTTATTCAAACGATAGTTGGTATACATCAACTCTAAGCATGAGATCAAGGATATCAATGCACTTATCCATAATTTTTCGAAGTAAGAGGACTTTTAGTGTGTCGTATCCTAAATGATGTAATTTTTCCCTCTTAACATTGTACATGAACCTCTCTATTAAATCCTCAAGGCTCTCGTATTATTTTTGATTCATTATAAATATTTCTTCTTTAAGATCATGATCTTTATATTTTTATAGAAATATCGTTTTCATATCATTCCATGATCTTAGTGAATTAGTTCCTATAATCATGAACCATTTAAGAGTTATATCCTTCAATGTTTCCAAAAAAATTCTCAGTTTTTGAGTGTTTAATAAGTAACCATAATATCTACAAAGGATTTCAAATTCAAAGGGAAAGGTTTGTGGATCCTCTGACCTTAGACCATGAATGTTTGGAAGAAACGATGGAGGGATTTTCTTCATATGCACACTGAAATAAATATATTTAATGGGAAATCCAAGACAATCTTCTTCATTGTAATCATTTACATCCATTTCTTCTTCAGTCTCTGCCACCTCTTCTTCTTCTACCTACAAAAATGAATGGTCATGTGGCTTTCACTGCATCACGTGATCAAATGGCGGGGGGGGTGATGTTGGAAAATTAATTTTTTTTTTGAATAACAATGCTAATGCAATGCAATTTTGTATTTTTGAAATGAAATAAGCCTATTGAAAACTTTCTTGTTTATGCAGAAAGTAAAATAATTAAATCAAATAGGAAAGAAAACAATGCATATTTTGACACCGCCCTATCAACGACACCAAAAAGTGATGAGCTTTGGTATTGCAGCAAGAATGTTATAAATCCCAAGGCTCCCAACTTTAATTATCAACTTGGGTTTCATACAACGTAAGAGGTATCGAAAATATATGTGCAGAATATAATGTGTCCTTCATTTGATGCCATGATGTAATAGATTGAATGTAATCAAATCAGATCCTAAATTCATTGCAGAAAATGAAATGCTCGAAATGGAAACCTTAACCTTTTGCAAGAGAGGAAATACAAGAAAATAAACCTATTCTAATTGAATAAAGTAATTATCATGAATTAAATGTGAATATTTACATTTAAAATAGTTTAGTTCCATTAATAGAGTTCATTCAATGTGGCAATCATCATTGTATTATCCATTTCATAAATTTGTCCAATTGCCCAAATCGTTGAAATGTTTTGGATTGGTAGTGAGGCAAGTCATAATTGGTCTTTATTCTTCCATAATCATTGATTTAGATACTAGGGGAATTGATTCAAACCTAAGGGACAATAACCAATCTTCTTGAGTAATCTGGATAAGTATATGCATGTTGGAAGACTGTTACAGGAGATCATGTAGTTACTACAAGAAATTGCATATTTACTACAAGAAATTATAATTCACTGAATGACCAATAAAATTAAATCTAAACTGGATGGAATAATTTTTTTTTTATTGACTAGGATTTATTTGGTATCCATTCCAAGTGGAATCACTCAAAAATACCTCTGTTAACCCACGCTAAAAAATAACAGAAAATTACTAGTCTAAAATATGAAAATTTGAGAACTAGTGAGCTAGTAAATCTATCAAATTCCTAACCTAATAAAGTACAAATAAAATGGGGTATTTTTTTTATTAACTAGAAATTTTATGTGATCTAATGCAAGTGGAATCAATTAGATTGAATCTTGTTATCATACTCTTAAAAATAGCAGAAATTTATTGTTATTTGCCACAAAGGACTTCCAAAGATCTAGATTTGGGAATAGGCATACTAATCCAAGTAACTCACTAATTATTATGACCTTCGAAAGTTATTCCAATGATAAAATTATTATTTTTATTCTA
This sequence comes from Pinus taeda, assembly GCA_000404065.3. Classification (NCBI taxonomy): domain Eukaryota; kingdom Viridiplantae; phylum Streptophyta; class Pinopsida; order Pinales; family Pinaceae; genus Pinus; species Pinus taeda. The sequence continues at coordinate 193,000 of APFE031378944.1, forward strand.
AAAAATAACTTACTTCAAACATTTAACCCAATCCTACAAGAAGAAATCATTAAAGTTCATGAAGAAATAGAAAAAAGACAAGAACAAGAGATGGATATGAATAAGAAGTGAAAAGAAGAAAAGTAAATGATACAAAAGGGCTCTCAAGCTCCAATTATGGCCAAGACCAAGGAAACTCAAATTTATGTGAAGGAGATGAACATGGCACCAATATTCATTATTTCCATCAATACAATTACATCCCTACAGTAAATGACAGTGGAGCTGCAAAAATATGAGGTCTCTCCATAATAAGACTAATAAAAATCGACCCCTAGAGGTAAATTAGGCTTCTTACTTATGAAAAACTATTAGGACACATTCCCCATGAAAGGAGGAATCTTTCACCACCAAAATATCTTTATTAATGGATCTAGTTCCCAATACTAGGAATCTGCATTAAATGACAAGGAGCACATTCCTAGATATTCTTAGTCATTGGAGCTCCAAATCCTATGCAATTATTTCAGAATATATTCTTGATTTATTATTTACAATTGATCCTCCTGTAGTAGGTAGAAATTCCCTAAATTATCTCCTCCTCCAAATCTTCAAAATATTCCCCATATTCTCACAATATTCTACAAAATAAACAATATTAGGCACAAATGCGCAATTATCCATAAACCTTCATAATGAACATATTAAAGTTAAAAATACATTATCTAATGGCAAAAGAAAGGTTTAATATGTTGAAGGATGGTTATATGGGCCTTAATTTATGCCTAATTTAGAGGCCCATCACAAACCAATCTTCTTCTGTCTCCTCAACCTATGACACAATCTCCTTTACCTATTTCTTTGAGACTATTTGCAGATCTCTCATGGAAATATTCATTGCGATTTTTAACCATGACTAGAAATTATTCAAAATTTGAGCCCATGTCCACCACTATGTGTGATACATTGAGTGTCGCTTCTTCATCTATGTTTGTGACATCACTAGAAGAGAATTTGTATGGTGGTCCATCCATCCCGCCTAGCTATCATCCATTATTTGGTACCTTTTCTAGTGTGGATTTGAGTCCTTTGACTTCTCTCATGTCATCCAATTTAGGAATAATGTTTGGTAGTTCTCTTATGAATTCCACACAATATTCTCGTCTTCCTCCATCTACACCTACAATAGAGCAACAAGATGGCCCTTATATCAGTGGGCAAAGCTACCCTCAATAGCCCAACCCTTCTTATGTTGGCTACCCTCTACCTGGATCATAGTTTCCCCCATCATCCCATCCTCCCATGGCAGGGGGGAAACCAATTGTTAGTATATATCAATATGGTAACTCGCCTTGTTATAGTCCTGCTTATGCTGGATTGGCTTCTAGTATTTGGAAACCTACTTTACCCGTACAACATGGCGCTTTTTGGGATTGACTATTGAATCCTCAAATGATACCGCCTCCATTACAAATTATTACCTATCTATCAGCACCTAAACAAGATCAAATACATGTGAGCCAAACTTTACAACCTATTTTAATGGTGTCAGGTTCTCCCCAGATCCCAGTTAATCAACTTGTACAAGGTCCTCCACCTTCTCAATTGCTTCTGCAAGGTACTCCTCAAGTTTCGGTAGGTCAAATTATTAAAAAATTAACACAGTCTCAATCAAATCCATACTAGGGGAAATGCATACCCCTATCAAGTAACAATATGGGTCACATCAAGTGTCTTTTCAAGGTCCTAAAATCCAAACCCAACCATTTCAGCAGCTTTATTGCCATACTATGACTTGGCAACATAATCACTTGTATGATGGTTATCAAAACCCTCCATATTCTGGTAACTAGGTTTCTTCAGAACCCTCCCTATCTAGGAATGCAAGTGCCTATTGCCTAGTTCATTTCTTCATATCAAGGTCAACCACCTTCGAACCTGTTGCCCCTCAATTTTGGTCATTTTTGTCTATCTTAAATCCATTTATTTACCAACATATTCCATCATATCTCACCTATATATGCTTCAGTTTAGTCATATTTTTCATATTCAGGTAACTAAATTAAGTTTTTAAATTTCCAAATTTTTTTGTAAAAATTGGGTTTTAAGAGTAAATTTGGACTGCAATAAAACTTCTCATAATATCTCCATTAAAATCATATCTGTAAGACACCTGGGCGATATCTGAGAACATATTTGGAAATATTGGGAACCACGGATGTAGAAACACCTATTGGTTCAGTCATACTGAGAAACAATAGGTTGGTCAACGCTGGTCAAAATTGACCCGTCATTCAGGAATTCCTAGTAAGGAGAACATTTATTATTTTGTGGGATTTTTCCTAATTTTGTGAACCATACTTGATGATTTCGACTCGTATGGATGGATTAGGATTGATAAGGGTGTTAGAGCCATTATAGAAATTATTTTTTATGGTTTTCTTATTTAAACACAATTTACAGACCACTCGAGGGGGGTCAGTGTAATTTTGTATTAAGACTATTAGAGACTTTTGAGATAATTTGAAGAATCATTTCTATTGTTCTATTTCTTGTTTATGTTGTGGATGTTTTATTAAGTTAGCTGTAGCCAAATATTTCTTCAGGTGTACAAGGTAAGGTTGGAGGCCTCCCATACCAAGCTAAGCACACTTTGGTTAATTTTTGTATAACTTAGCATAGTTTTGATTCAGTATTTCTTGTTTCAGTTTTATGCTTTAGTTACTTATATGCGTTATGATTGTTGGATGATTTTGGTTTAAAATATAATTTTCATACGAAAGAAAAACCAAGTATTCAAGTTAAATTCTCTTTCTATCAAATTATGAATCGTAACTAAAAATCATCCTTTTACATTTCTTGAATTGTTTCTTGAATTCGAGTTTATGATTTGATGAAATGGTAATGTTGTTGGAGACGAACTGTGAAGAATGAAAACCATGACCTCGTAAGTTAGGAGCATCTTCTCTTGCCTTCCACACATCACAAACTTCTTCTCTTTAGTTTCTCTTCTTGAGGACAGTACTGTGGAGAAGGACAACCAAGACATCCTAAGTTGGGAGCCTCTTCCCTCACTTACTACACATTGAATCAGAGACCATTTAATTTTTTTAAACTTATAAGTTATTTTTAATATGCATTTCCTTTAACCTTTGAGGATTTCCTTCTAAAATTGACTTTACCTGAAATCCATATACTTTGGACATGCTTCCAAGTCTACAAACCTAGATTGACAAGTAAAACACCTACATTAGTTTACTTACTAAATTGACCTGAAATTTTTGGTGTCATTGCCAGGGAAGCCCATTTAGTTTTAATCAAAGTAGGAAGCTTTAAACAAAAACAAAAATAAAATTTTGTAGTTGGGATTTTTCATTATGCTCATTTATGCCTAGACAAAGAGATGAAAAGGGTAGATATGCAAGAAAAGACCCACCAAGTACTAAACCATTGGTAGAAGTAGTAATACATCCATTTGAATTAACTACACCAATTGCTAGAAACCCAACGTTGGAAGATTTAGAGGACAAACAATGTTCAGGACAAAGGTTGACACTTGTTGAAAGACAAACTTTGTTAACTTATGAAGTGAATAGAAAAAAAAAAAAAACAAGAACATCTTCCATAGGAAAGCAAAGAGATACATGAAAACCAATTGATCGGCCTATTCTTGAATAAATAGATCAACCTATCACTGAAACTATTTTTGAACAAACAAAAGAAGTTGAAAATACACAATATCAATTTGTTATTGAAACATTTGAAACTATTGAAAAATATGTAGTATAAGAAGGGAAAAGATGTCATATCCCAATACTCACTCCAGGACAAAGGTTACATATGAAAAACAACAAAGAGAATGGAAAAGAAAAGTGGAAGTCAAGACAACAAAAGAAGAAGAAAGGAAAAGAGAGGAAGATGCCAAAAGAGAATATGATCATAAGAGAAGACAAGATGTAGAAATAGAAAACGATGAAGAAGGTACTTTTGGATTCCCAATTTTATATACTAGGGAAATTCTTGTAGAAGAAGTAAAAATGAAGAATATTCCACCTCCGATTTTACAAAATTTCTATGGAATGTCTTCTAAAGATCCTTGTTCATTCATGTTTTAATTTTGTATCTTATTTCATACTTATGGTTATACTGATTATACACATAAGCTTCATCTTTTTCCTGCTACTCTTAAAGCACTTGCGCTAGAATGGTTTATGGGATTAGGAGAACATACTCTTACTTCTTGGGAAGACATAAGGAACTTTTTCTTAAGAAGTATCAAGCCTATTGTAGTCCTAGAGATTCAAGAGAATATATTTTTGGGATGTCTCATCAAGAAGATGAGAGTTTGGAAGAATACTTAGAATGATTTCTTTACAACTTACAAAAATCCAAACAACATTCTTTAAATCCTGATATGATTGAAATATTTTTTCTCAAAGGAATACAACATGAGTATTTTGATATTCATAATGTAATTGGTAAAGGTTATATTTCATACTCACCATTTGATGAAATTATTGAATTATGTCAAAAGTATTCTAGAGGTAGAGCCAAAATATGAAAAAGAGATATAACTTCAACAACTTCTAAATCAACAAAAAGAGGAGTAACAAGAGTAGAAATAGTGAGTGAGTTAGAAAACATTGAAATCGATCTTTTGAGCACCTTAGGAACACAAGTTGATGTATTTAAAGCAAAGAAGAAACAAGAAGAATAATAATAAATAATATCAATATTTTGTTCTAAGTGTAGGAATAAGCATCCTTTATGACAATGTCCTTTGGATAATATACATGTTTGTGGAATTTGTATAGAAAATCATGTCATAGATGATTGTCCAACATTTAAAGAGTTGCAGGTAGGCTAGCTAGAAGAAACTTAAGGATTTTATTATATGGCAACAATAAGAGCTTGGAAACCACTTTTTGTAGGTACATCTCAACAATTTCCTCAACAAATTCCCTAGAATTTTCAATCTCAAAATTCATGGAATGCTCCTATGCCATGAAAAGTTTGGCCTCCTCAGCAAAACCAAAACCAACCTTTACAAAGTTGGTGAGGATGTGCTTATGGATCCCAACCTCCCGAACAATTTTACCCTCAACAACCATATCAACAACAACATCAATATTATCCTCAATGGTCATATCAACAACCATATCCTCAAAAACCATTTCCATATTAGCAATTCCAGCAATCCCCTCAATCAAATCCATTCACACAATAATCAATGCCTACACTAACTCAACCTCAGCAACTTTAGCTTCCTTGTAACCAACCATGACCCAAACCAACTCAATGACCAGCTTAGTCAGTAGAAAATCCAAGTAATAGAGTGAAAGGCCAACATATAATGTGGAAAAGTTATACAAAAATATTCTCCACCAATCATAGAATAACAAATTGAAGAAGGAGAACAATCTGAAAATATAATCCAAAGAATCAAATTGAGAAAAGAAAAACTATTATAACTCAAACACCACCCTTCCTAGTAATAGAGTGAAAGGGCAACATATAATGTGGAAAAGTTATACAAAAAGATTCTCCACCAATCATAGAATAACAAATTGAAGAAGGAGAACAATCTGAAAAATATGATCCAAAGAATCAACTTCAGAAAATAAAAACTATTATAACTCAAACACCACCTCTCCCAGAAAGGTTAGTAGAGAAAAAAACTTCAATTTCTCTTATTGAATTTGATACCTTAGATGGATTAAAGAATTCTTATGTCAAAATTCCTTTGTTGCAAGCTATCAAATATATTCCAATATATACAAAAACAATAAAGGAAGTATGTATTAAGAAAAATGATAGAAAGAAAAGAGGTCCACCCACAGTCCAAGTCATTGGAAAATTAGCTAGTCTCATGTCTGCAAAAACAACAATTGAAAAGCATATTGATCCTAGGATACCTATGGTTAGCATTTGAATCAATAATTTTTTAGTTCCTAAAACTTAAATTGATCCAGGAACTGCTATAAATGTCATGACAACAAAAACTATGAAATATTTAAAATTTCCAAATATCTGACCTACTACTACAATTTTAGAATTAGCAGATAGATCTAAAGTTGTACCAAAAGGAATACTTGAGTACATAATTGTTTCTTTAGATTCATGGGAGTACCTTTATACTTTCTAATATTGCAACCAAAAACAAGTATAGGATGCCATCCTTTAATTCTTGGCAGATCATGGCTAGCCACAGCAGATGCCCTCATTGGATGTAGATCAGAAAGTATGATCATAGCACATGGAGATGAAAGGAAACCTGTTACATTTTTTCCTCTTGCTCAATATCCTTCTTTACTATCATGGCCTCATGACCAACAAGAAGAAATTCAACCCATTCTAAGTATTAATCAAGCCTTTAATTTTAGAGAAGCATAAGAAAATGAGGATTTAATAGACCTTTTAATATGAAATAAGAAATATTCAAAATATTTTTCATAGGACTATATAGACATGTAGGCAATCCAACCAAAAATAGGCATCCATCACATTTACACAAATGAAACAATCAAACCAGTAATACAACCAGAAAGAAGAATGAATCGAATGATGAAGGAGATAGTGAAAGAGGAATTGTAGAAACTATTACAGGTAGGATTTATCTACCCCATCTCTGATAGTCGATGGGTTTCTCCCTTAGTTGTGGCTCCTAAGAAAAATGGAAAATGGATAATCTGTGTAGACAATAGGGAACTAAATAAGGCAACGCTTAAGTATAATTTCCCACTACCATTCACTGATTGAGTGCTAGATTCATTGCTAGGGAAAAAGTTATTTTCCTTTCTTTATGGATTTAGTTTTTATAAACAAATCAAGATAACATCAGAAGATCGCAATAAAACTACATTTACTTTTCCTTGGGGAACATATCCTTATAATGTCTTACCTTTCCAATTATGTAATGCACCTACTACATTTCAAAGAGCAGTCTTAGTCGTATTTGCACATCAATGAACGCGTTTAATTCTATATGGGTGACTTCTCTGTCTATGGAGGTACATTTGATGATTGTTTAAACAACCTTGTAAAACTTCTAAAGAGATGCATGGAGAAAAAATTATCCCTCAACAATAAGAAATGTTTTATAATGTTAACTGAAGGGATAGTGTTGGGACACCACATTTCTTCTTCTCGAATAAAGGTAGACCCAACAAAGATACAAGTCGTTGTAAACTTGATGCCACCAAGAACACAGAAATAAGTAAGAAGTTTCTTGGGATATGAAGTCTGTTATTGAAAATTCAGTCAAATCTTTACCAAAATAACTTTACCCCTTGTTCAAATTACTTACAAAAGATATTTATTTTCAGTGGACTACAGATTGTTAAAATGCATTTGAAAAACTAAAAGAAAAGTTGTCTATAACACCCGTTATCAGAAAAGCAAGTTGGTCATTTACATTCCCTATATCTACTGATTCAACTGATACTGATATAGGAGCATCTCTAGGAAAAAAATAAAATCAGTTTAAGTATTCCATTTGTTTCATTTGCAAAAAGCTAACTCCAATAGAATTAAACTATATAGTAACTAGAAAATAAATGGTAGTTGTTGTGCATGCAGTGAATGAAATTAGGCATTATATAATAATTTATCAAGTTTTGTTCATACATATCATTCAACCATTAAACATTTAATGACAAAAACAATTACTTATGTTAGAATTACTAGATGGTTGTTATTTATGCAAGAATTTAATCTCACTGTTGTAGATTGAGTAGGAAAATATAACCAAGTGGAAGATTTCCTATCAAGACTTCATTCTCCTGGTGATCTTATTCCTATTTCAGACAACTTTCCTAATGACCATATAGTTTATGTAACAACTAAAACCCCATGGTTTGCAGCTAATTATTTATCATCTGGAATATTACCATCTCATTTCCCTAGCAAACAGAAAAGAAAAATAATCAAAGGGAGTGCTACATATAGTTGGGTGAATGGTGACCTCTTCTATATTGGTCCTAATATTTTGATAAGAAAATATTTAATATAAGGTGAAATTATTGATATTATAAAAGCATGTCATGATGAACCATGTGGTGGCCATTTTGCAGATAAATGAATGACATACATAGTGCTCAAGCTTAGCTATGACTGACCAACAATTTTCAAGGACTCAATGGCCTATGTCAAAAGATGTGATAGATGTAAAATAATAGGAATACCTATAGTATGGGATGAGATGACATTGAAACCACAACTACTTACAGAACCATTTGAACAATGGGCTCTTGACATCGTGGGACTTATTAACCCGCCTTCAAATGGAAAAAAGTACATCTTAGTGTGTGCAAATTATGTTACAAAATGGGTAGAAGAAAAAGTAGTGGCACGAGCAACAAAAGAAACAATGGTTTCATTCCTCTTTGAAGAAATCCTTGTAATATTTCGAGTTCCAAGATAGATTGTTACATACCAGGGATCACAGTTCACTTCTAAACTTGTCAGAGATCTTACGGAAAAATACAAAATCAAGCATAGAAAGTGTACTCTATATCATCCCCAAGAAAATGGACAAGTGGAATCTACTAAGAAGGTTGTGGAAAACATCATGACAAAGACAATGCAAATGAAAAAAAAGATTAGTCAGAAAAATTAAAAGATGGATTATGGGCATACAAAATTGCATGAAGAAATGCTACTGGATTCATCCCATATCAACTGGTATATGGTAAAGAAGTTATGTTACCAATCAAATTTTAGATTCATACATTTAAACTTGCAACAGAATTGGAATTAGACCTAGCAAAAGCCCAACAATAGAGAATTATGTAGCTGAATGAAGTAGACAAAATTATACAACAAGCAGTTGAGCATACATCACTAGTACAATAGTAGAGAATAAAGTAGCATGACAGATTTATCAAAAATAATTTTTTTCATAAGGAAGACTGAGCACTTCTTTGAAACTCCAAGTACAAAGATTTCAAAGCTTATTTTAATACTCATTGGATTGGGCCATATGAGATAGAAGAAATATTTGAAAATGGATGAGTTAGGATCAAGGTAGTTGATGATGCCACCATTTCATTTCTAGTTAATGGTCATAGAATCAATGTTTATAATAAGCCTATCAATAAAAGAGACTTTATGAAAAGTGTCTCAGCAGAAAGAAATATGGAAGTACTCAAACAACAGAGTGATATGCCTTCCCTACTTCCAAAATAAAGAAATTAATTAATTAATAATAATAATAATAAAGGAGTTTGGTTTGGAAAATCCAAGATACTGGAACAATAGAAACACAAATTCATATTGGAAAACCAACTTGTTTGGACAATATGAATTCTATTTTATGTTTTTCAGCTTCATTTTGCATAATCATCTTCCAATATTCAAAGACTTGAGGACAAGTCTCAAGATCATCAAGGGGGAAGATTCATAATAAAGCAACAAACTATGCAACTAGTTTAATAACAAGCAGTTGTATTGCAGAAGGGACCTAAAACATCATAATCAATATTTATCAGTAAGTGACCCGAGCATGGTCAATGTCATATGTTATTGTAGAAGGGACCTAATTATTCATCTTAAAATCAACATCAAAGCAACCTCAGAAATAGCTACAAGAATCTACAATCCAACAAAATCATTCAGCAGAGCTCATTTTGAGGTCAAAGTATTTTCATCATTAGAAAAAGGTCAAGTGTTGACAAAAGAACTAAGGTCATCATCAACAGAATAAAAGCATTGACAATGAGCTATCAAGTGAAAGGAAATTACTGTAAGTTTAAAATATTCTTAATGGCTTCGATTTTGAATTTTTTTCTAAGATTGATAAATTAGTTTAAACTTGAACATGTAGTACCCCTATCGATGTATATATCATCCTACATTACCCTATATCCTACATCACCCTATATTATATACATTTACCTCTTACATTATTCATTCACCTTATTACATTCATTAACCTTATTGATGTTGATGATGATGATGGTGGTGGTGGTTAACGTCCACTGAGAGAAAATTGGTCTATTGGACCTATAATTTTCTTAGTTTATAATTATAACCTTCCATTCATCAATTCGTCATTAACTCAACCACATTCATTTGCATTTTTGATCGAACTTTTTTTCCACATCTCCTTTTTGGGCCAATTTTTTTTTTTGCCTCATGGAAAATTTCCTAGAAAGCAAGAACAAAGAGAGTTAGTATCATTAGAAATATACTTAACTTCTTATTTCAAAAAAAAAAATCATTTGAAATGACACAAGATTATGGCCATTTCCAAATAAATCAATACATAAGTATATGCAAATGATGAAAAAATGGAAAGGATGCAATGATAAAGGCATAATAATGGATATGCAACTATAATGGATCTAAAAATGCTCAATGAACAAGCATATTCCATAATCAGGAAAGCATGCAACGCAAAAGTCATAGACTAGTCCTAATACTGATGAGTATTGAAAGCTCTAAACTACAACGAATTACAAGTTATGATGTAGCATTAACATGAAACAAAACAAGTGTCGTGACATGTACAATGGACAACACTTGTGTTACAAAGTGGTGATAAGAGTGTAAAATCATGATGCAAGTTATGAACAAAGATTTAAAAAATGGTAAGCTATGTACAAAGGGAATAGAGTTATATCATACACATCCATCAAGTAAAAAAAGTGGCAGACAAAGGTACAAGTGGCAGGATGAACAGTCAGCTATCAAATCGAAAAACACATCAGCAAAAGGCCGAAAATATGTTTCAAGGGTCGAATGTTGTATGCACATTTTTTCTCATCATCACGGCTAAGTTTCATCATTAATCATCTTAGAATCAAACGACACTGCGTATTCATTGCTAATCCATAGTCTAAAGAAAACACGAAATGTTGCATGTCTAAGAATTACACAGAGATTGAAAGAGAATTGTGTGCAAAGAGGAGAACCTTGTGTAGTAGAGATAGCACAATGAATTGCATGGAGAAATAAGGAGGAGCATTTTGTTTAAAAGGAGAGAGATAGGAGAGTGCCAAACCAAGATTTCCTCTACGCTAAGCAAACGTATTCTCCATCAAATCCCATAAATTACGCAGTGATAATGTAAGAGTACATCTCAAAGTTTTCTCAACAATTAAATATTTCTGAGATCGTGTTATTTTATCGAAAAGAGTTCAACCTAATTTATAATTTAAATGTGTCATACTATGAGAGAAACGTGACTTCAGTCATATATTAGATATGATTTGTCACCCTAAAAAGGCACTGCCACTTGTATACCAACGAATTTTCGAATTGTTGGAGACATACAGTTTAACTAGTATTATATATCTACACAAGAGCAAACAAAACTTAACAATATAATCTCTACAAGGTTTCGACAGTCATTTGCAGCTAAGGTATAAAAAACAATTTCCTCATACGTTTTTAAACATAGTTTGCCAAATTTTGGATATAAAAAAATAGTAGCATCCTTTTATATACATAGTGAGAAGTTTTGTACAACACTTTTCCAACAAAAAGGGTTTTTCATCGATTTTTTTTGGCAATTTTGCAAACCAAGAGGATTTTTAAACAAAAAATCGCAAATAGCGAGAGATTTTAAATGCAGTGGAGATGTTTTTACATGTTTTTTCACATAGTGAGAGGCTTTTTACCCAATTTTATATACAAAGGATCTTTTCTTGAATACCATTTGCAATAGGAGATAGAGAAATTGAAGAACTAAAGGAAGAAGAAGTAATATCAATTTTTTTCAAAGCTATCGAGGTTTGGTAAGTACATTCACCATGATTTTTATCCAAATATTGCATGAATGAGAAGGCCATATATATATATATATATATATATATATATATATATATATATTATATATATATATATATATATATATATATATATATATATATATATATATATATATATATATATATAGATATATATGTATGTCTTGTTATATTCATGATTAGGTTATTTACTCGAAAATGCCATATTAATTGTTACAACACAGATTAGATGCAAATGCAAACCAAAATTAAGCCTAAATACTTCAAGATAGAAAACTTGAGTAAGGATATAGTAGAGAAACTTTACTAGACAGTGCTACTAGAGTTTCTTAAAAATTTCAATGCTCACAATGATAAAATCACACAGGAGTTCACAAAGCATTTTGAACATGGAAAAACTAGAGTTGGTGAAATTTCTATATCATTGAACACAACCATTCTTTCTCAAGCATTGGACCTTCCTTTGATAGGGGAAGAGTATCACAAGGCTTTTGATTTTAAGGAGAAGCGATGGACATTTTTCCTGGAGAAACAATGGAAGGGGTCCATTGATAGGACAAAAGGGATTCCAAGAGGTTCACTCTGACATACATGGTCAGAGTTGGTTTTGATTACCTATAAGTACTTCATTTATGATAATTTTTATAGTGTGATATACCTTTATCATATCAAATCACTTCAACATATGAAGCGTGTTGGCATTATGATACAGGTGTTTTCCCTAATGGCAACTCAATCAGATGACAGATCATAGTACAACAGGTCAAGGGAGAGGTATACACAGGTTAACCTTGATGAAAGTGCATATACATGCAGATGAGCAGAACAAAAGGCATGTATACATACACACGCAGGTTCACAAAAGGAAAGGCGCGTACATGTTGGAAAGCTATGTTTTGGTCTGTGGTATTTGGTCCATGGTATTGACCCCAGGTATTGGGTCCAAATTATTGGTTCTACATGGTTTTGGACAATGTTATTGAGAAAGTCCTAAACCTATATAAGGAGAAGATCGTTAGGCCAAGGGATGAGCAAGTGTGCAGGGACTAAATATCTAATGAAGTGTGAGATCTAGTATGCTAGTTATGGGTTTGTGATGCTTAGTTTGATCTGAATCAAGGATGCACCTATACAATTGATGATGGATGATGGATTGGGATCATAAGCCTTGGATTGTATTATCATTATGTGGTTTGATCATGGATAGACTAGATATGAATTATTGATGCATGTTTTATTGTATGAATGTTATGATCTGGGTATGGCTGATGTTTGGAATAGCTGCAAAGTTATGAGTAAATATTTGCAGATATGTACGCGGGTTGTCTTTGGTAAAATCACGTATGTACATCAATCGGGTTCATCATAGTAGTGTATACATTATGAGATATGATATTTGAAGTTGCAGTTGGATCTCGTTATTGTTGCAGAGTTTTGTTGTCTGTTATGTGTTCTAGTGACTGTGTTGTTGATAGGGTTCCAGTGTTTTAGTATTGGGTGATTTAGAAAATGATGATGTAGGTGTAGTTGATGGGTCTATTGAAGTGATGATTAATTTTGTGCTTCAATGTTGTTGATGGGTCCAGTATGAAAATTGGATGAAACTTGGCCTTCAGATTATGGTGTTCTGCTTCCAGAGTATCCAGTATGAAAATTTATGAAACGTGGTCCCTTGAGGGAGAAAGAAGATCGTAGCCTTTAGTAGGCCGGCACCTACGTACTAGTAAACATATCGGCCAATACAAGAGCTAGGTAGTTGGAGATCCCTTCCAGTAGCAGTTGGAAAATGAGTGAAGGTTGGAGCCCTCAGTAGGCCGGCTCCTACGTACTAGTGAATGGATCGGTAAGTACAAGAGCTAAGGGGGTTGTAGTTCCCTTCCAGTAGAAGCTAGAGAATGAGAGAAGGTTGTGGCCTTCTGCAGGTAGAAGCTTGCATACTGGTATAAGATTGCTCCAGTACAGAAATATTTTAAAAAGAAGTTTCTTATTAAAGGAAGATAAAGACAAATTGCAGTAGGTTGTTTTCACCCACATTGGGATTCCACCTTATATCATGGTGTTCATGTGTGCTTCTTATGTGTTATGATCTGTTCTATTTTTACTACAACTATTTATTGTTCATATGGTTAATAATGTTCCGATGCACTCATTGAAGATCAACTAACTGAATCATAAGTTTACTGGATATACGCTAGTTTCATTAAACATAGTTACGTGTACATGTGGGTTCCTTTAATAGAAGTAGCGTATATGTATCTAAGTATGAAAATGAAAAAGTGCTTGATTTGATAATACTGATTCACTCCCCTCCTCTCAGTATTATTTCCAACAATTGGTTTCAAAGCAGGTCCTTTGGTAGAAGCTTGATTGCTTGAAGGAGATCCGTAGAACAATGGGAAAGAAAACACATCAAAAGAAGAAGACAACTCAAAGGGACAATGATAGCCTACCATTGAATGGAACAAGTATTCAGATTCTGAATCACCTCAGGTTGAAGATGAACAAGCAAATGAAGTATCAGATAAAATCATAGATCAACAAGATCTACCTAGCAAAAGGGAGAATGCCCTCAAAGAAGAAATTATCAGCGTAAAATCTCAGCTGGAATGTGTCTTCAGAGTTCGTCAAATGTTGTAGGAGCTGAATGAAGAACAAGAAAAAGAGATTGTCAAACTAAGGAAAAAAATGGAAGAAGGAAGAAAGTCTGATGAAATTTTGAAGAAGCAATGTCTAGAAAAGGAAGAACAATATCAGATTGAGGTAAATATCTTGAAAGGTAAATTAGAAGAAAAGGATAAACTAATACGATTTCAAGACAGTACTATGATTTTGGATGATATTCTTAGTAGACAGAGGTCGCCTGCTATCAAAACTGGTCTTGGTTTTTATGAATCTGTTGAAGGTGAATCTAGCTCACAAGGTGAGGCAAGGAACTCTAATGAGAAATTTGAAATGCTCAACAAGGAGATGAGAAGACAACCCCATCAACAGCGAAGGAAAGAAATTCCTCAAAGAAAACCTTTTGCTCCTAATTGTAAAGTGATAGATGATTATTTCCTCTAATGAATAATGTTGAATGTTATGTATGTCATAATATTGGACATCTTACAGCCAGATGCAAAAATAGAATGGTTCAAGACCGTCACACAGAAAGATCATCACGATCAAGGTACTTTAAGGGATATTGTTTTTCTTGCAATATGTTTGGTCACAAAGCCATTGACTGTTTTAGGAGGAATATGAAACATGTAAGATGTTATGCCTGTAACAAGTTTGGACATATAGCAAAGGAATGTAGCAGAAGATTTTGGACACCATACCAAAAGGAGAAAACATCAACATTGTTGAAGATATGGAAGAAAAAGGAAGTACAGCCAGAAAGATGTGGCATAGCAGAGTACGCAGACATGACAGACTCAAAGGAAGCTAAAAGTGTGGAACATCAGTGTTCTAAATCTCATACGCATGTTTCATGAAGAAAAGTCGCATATATATGTGAGTTAGACGCTGCACAATCACGTATATGATGTTCTGAGGAAAATAAATAGTACAAAAGTCTGATATGGTTTATTCATTGTTTGATGATGGCATGGCACAGGTTCAGGGGGAGCATATACTTCAAATAATGCATTGTTGGCATTATGGTTAGAAGTCTTTGGTGATGATACTTATGTGGCTAAATGATACATCTTGTTGGTTGATCAAAAGAATGGTATTACAGGTTACAAGACTGCATGTTGATGCTTATGGTGCAGATCATATATGGTGATGACTATCATGGTCTTGATTAGATTTTTGATCTTTGATTTGTAACCCCACTATGCATGGGATGGATGTTGTAATGTTTCTTATTTTTAAGTCATGTATAAACATTTGATATATCCCCACTTGGTTGGGAGATTGATGTATGGATGAGTCTTTAGGAAGGTCATTGGCAATGTATGTATAGAGTCATGTTATTATTTTGCATACATTACATGTGCTTAGGGGGAGCATGGTCAGATTGGTACATCTTGGCATGTACAAAGGGGGAGCTCAATCAAAAACTTCAGCATGTTCTCAAGGGGAGTATGGACATTAGAATGTATATCTTGGTCAGCCCTTTTCCCTTGATGTCAAAGGGGGAGAGTGAATTGGTGTGGTGGTTGCCATCAAATCCAAAGGGGGAGATTGTTGGCATTATGATACAGGCATTGTCCTTGATGGAAACTCACTCAAAGGTATGATATAGGTGTTGTCCTTGATGGCAACTCAATCAGATGTCACATCATAGTACAACAGGTCAAGGGAGAGGTATACGGAGGTTAACCTTGATGAAAGTCTGTATATAGACATATGGGTAGAACAAAAGGCATGTATACATACACACACAAGTTCACAGAAGGAAAGGCGCGTACATGTTAGGAAACTAAGTTTTGGTCAGTGGTATTTGGTCCATGGTATTTTGGTATTGGCCCATGATATTGACCCCAAGTATTGGGTCCAAGGTACTGGTTCTACATGGTTTTGGAGCACGATATTGAGAAAGGCCTAAACCTATATAAGGAGAAGATCATTAGGCCAAGGGGTGAGCAAGTGTGCAAGGATTGAATATCTGATGAAGTGTGAGATCTAGTATGCTGGTTATGGGTTTGTGATGCTTAGTTTGATCTGAATCAAGGATGCACCTTGCAGTTGATGACGGAGGATGGATCGGGATCATAAGGTTTGGAATGTATTATCATTACCTGGTTTGATCATGGATAGACAAGATTTGAATTATTGACGCATGTTTTATTGTATGAATGTTATGATCTCGGTATGAATGATGTCTAGAAAAGTTGCAAAGTTATGAGTAAATATTTGTAGATCTGTATGCCGATTGGCTTTGGTAAAAGTGTGTATGTACTCCAGTTTGGATCATCATAGTAGTGTATACATTATGAGATATGATATTTTAAGCTGCAGTTGGATCTAGTTATTGTTGCAGAGTTTTGCTGTCTGTTCTGTGTTTTGGTGACTGCGTTGTTGACAGGGTTTCAGTGTTGTAGTATTGGGTGATTTAGAGATTGATGATGCAGGTGTAGTTTATGGGTTTATTGCAGTGATGATTAATTTTGTGCTTCAATGTTGTTGATGGGTCCAATATGAAAATTGGATGAAATGTGGCCTTCAAATTATGGTGTTGTGCTTCAGGAGTATCCAGTATGAAAATTTATGAAATGTGGTCCCTGGAGGAAGAAAGAAGATCATAGCCTTCAGTAGGCTGGCGCCTACATACTAGTAAACATATCAGCTAGTACAAGAGCCACGGGATTGGAGCTCCCTTCCAGTAGCAGTTGGAAAACGAGTGAAGGTTGGAGCCTTTAGTAGGCCAGTGCCTACATACTAGTAAATGGATCGGCTAGTACAAGAGGTAAGGGGGTTGTAGCTTCCTTCCAGTAGAAACTAGAAAATGAGAGAAGGTTGTAGCCTTCTACATGTAGAAGCCTACGTACTGGTATAAGACTACTTCAGTACAAAAATATTGTAAAAAGAAGTTTCTTATTAAAGGAAGATAAAGACGAATTGTAGCAGGTGGTTTTCACCCACATAGGGATTCCACCTTATATCATGGTGTTCATGTGTGCTTCTTATGTGTGATGACCTATTCTATATTTACTAAACCTATTTACTGTTCATATCGTTAATAATGTTTTGATGCACTCATTGAAGATCAACTAACTTAATCATAAGTTTACTGGATATATGCTAGTTGCATTAAATGCAGTTGCGTGTACACATGAGTTCCCTTAACAGAAGTAGCGTATATGTATCTAAGTATGACAATTAAAAAGTGTTTGATTTGATAATACTAATTCACCCCCCCCTCTCAATATTATTTCCAACAAAGCAATATTGTAAAATCAACATACCCTACTTCTTTTCAAAAAGCATAACCAAAATCATATATAATGTCAAGAACAAAACAAAAGCCAAGAAATCTAATATCTATCATCATGGGATAATCAAGATACTTGTTGAGTATTAGGTAAGGAATAAAGGGTTACTTTGGAAGGAGTTTTTGGCTAAACATCCTTTTGAAGAACAAACAACATGGGAAGAGGAAAAGTTTGAGCAGTTGCATTTAACAAGAAGTATAATGCATTATCCTTTGTATTCTAACACAAGGTTGAAGAATAAGCAAGAAGATATTATTATTGAAAAAGAGAAGTACGTCCTTTCCATTCCTACAAGGCCTATCAGAAAATCACAAGAGGAACCAAGCAACGAAGGAAAGGATCCAAAAATTGAAATTACTGGAATTGAGCCTCCATGTTAGCTTGTTGGGGCTTGACCTAGGTTCGAAGATGATTTAGCCAAACAAATCCCAGTACTATTGGCCCATTCAGCAACAGTCCTTGGAGTGCAGACTGAAGTCTCACCTGAAGTAGTATGGGAGGGTGCTAGAACTAGGTTTCCACCACCCTGGGGATTTCTGATGGGTTTTAAGTGGTCCGCAGTTTGACTTGACGCGCACGCTGTTGTGCACACTTACCTGTACCTCGCAACCTGGGATGTTGCCTTCACGCAACCCTACTCGGGGGACGAATAGTGTTACTACCCAAGTCCTTACCAGTAGTCCTATATGATTTGATTATCTTAGCTTATTTGTATGCTTTCATTTATACTTACCAATATTCACTATTCATACAACAACACGCGGTAAATTAACAATATAATTTCAATTGGTATCAAACATGTAATAACATAAGAATAGATACGCGAAATTTAGATAAAATTCTCTTTACTACTCTTCTTCCCTAGTTACAGACTCGGCCCCACAATACGCACTCAGCTACAGGGGTCCATGCACTCAGCTGCGGGGGTCCATACACTCAGCTGTGGACTCTATTAAGCCTCTGCGCACTCAGTTGCAGTGCCTCTTCCTATTACTATGACCCAAGATACTAGACTCTTTCTCTATGCTCGCTATCCTTTTTACTCCATTTGATGGTTACCTTCCTCCTTTACAACTTAGAGGCTCATTCCATTTATACAATGTCATGGTCCATGGACCATGGGTAGGGTGACACTACATTCAAATCTTACGGTTGACAACCCTATGACTCTAACATGTAATTCGTGCTCCACACCCACAATTCACAGAGTTTTTACAATAATATAACTCAAAACTTGGGCTTTGAGCCCCAGACCATGCTATGGGGGATTCAATGCTCAATAGGCCCCTAACACAAACATCATGGCTTGACCTCGAGTCACTCTATCAGCGTGGAAATATTGGTGTGGAGTCCCTCCAACTTCTCTCGAATGGTACTAATGTTGAAGGTGCACTCAATTGCTACTTGCTGACTTGATGCATCTGTTATTTTAAGACCTTTATTTCTAGTGTGCTACCTTGTATTTGCGCATGCATCCCTTGAATGTGCTTGAGCTTCTCTTCAATATTTGTTGTGATTATGAAGGCCTCATCAATCCATGGTTGAACACGTGCTTTGGGAACTTCTTTCTTATGGTGCGCCGCATCCACCTCCTCCTTTAATGCCTTGGCTTGTTGCATCCTCTCAAGTTGAGTGAGGACTAATATTTATGTAGTTCCTCTGATTTTGTCATACTACTGCTGGAGTTCATGTGCCTCTGTCTCTAGCTACTGGATGTTTGGGTCCTCCTGTAATGTTTTGAGGACCTCAAGTACCTATTCCAACACGTTGGTACAATCACGCACTGCACCTCCAATATCTTCCAACCCTGCTATAATAGCATCAACGCGATGTTCTTTGATTTTTGAGGGAGTGGAAGGCTACGCCTTCAACCACAGCTCAACGATCTGGAGATTTAGCTCCAGCTACACCCTTGTTGTCCCTTCTCTCATGTCACAAACTCCACTAGTGAAATTGTGGATTCGTACTTCCACCGGTAGATATGCTGCGATAGCCAGCTCTAGGACATGTCGGCAAGCATCATCTACCATCTGAACCAACCTTTGGTTTTGCGACACGAACTTGTCACACTGTAAGCTAAGTTGTTCCATATTAATCTTCATTTCTCTAAGAACTTGGATCGCATAGTTCTCCCTAGCGCGCAGCTCTGCTATTATTCCATCTTGTAGTTGATAGAGTGTTTCCCGAGGAAGGGAAACTAGATTTAGGCTAAGAAATTTTAGCATGCTAACCGTCATTCGTTCCATCGCATCCAACGATACTAAAACTCCCTCTAGAAACACTATTGTGTTACCCACCCTTGCACGCAACATCTGCTCTACTGCTGAAGTACTTGTTGCGACATGGGTAGACAGGGTACCTTTCTGAGTGGCCTGCACCTGTCACTGCTACAGCTACACCCTCGAGGCCCCCAACACATTCTCGTGCTCCCTCATAAACTGTTAGAGATATTTGTTGGTGACATCATGGACCATCTCGCCAATGTCATAGATATCTCCTTCATTTAAGGTGATGGGGTCAATGGCCAACTTTGAGGCCTTCACCTTCTTCCTTGGACTTGATGTCTCTATGATGCATGGCCATTTTAACTGAGTGGACGTGGCCCTTGGTTTAGCACTCCCTTTTGCTGTTTCTGGTTCCTCTGCCTCCTGTCATGAGGATGTTACTTGGCCATCGTGTACCTGTGTTGTTGCTACCTATGCTACTACTGTTGCTTCTGCGACTTCCCACGCTGCCTTTTCCTAAGATGCTGCTTTTTCGTTCCACCTTTTCTTTGCTAACTGAGTGACACATAGCTTAGAATCATCTTTTTTCTTTTGGGTTACTACCTTATCAAGTTCTTCCAGGTCTGGAGCATGCCATTTGGGAGGCCATGTCTTTAAGACAGTAAAAATCACATCGTTAATGGCTACAAATGGTAGCTTCATCCACTGCTTCGTTGGATCCTTTCGTGCCCTGATATAAATGTTGTGCACATCAAGTTTAAACACTACAAAATTTTTCAGACTATTGTACACCGTAAGTGATAGGCATAGCCTCCTATTGATCCACATCCAGATGCTTGCCTCCATGAGCACTCAGAAAATTTTGATGTCATGAATCTGTTTCATGTCCTTATTGGTCTAGAGAGAAGTATACTTCGCGGCCTCTGGTAACTCTCTGTCAATGTGGGGGAACTAACTGTCCTTCAGCAGTTCTCCCACTACCAACAATATGGATAAGCGTAACCACACATAGTGGAAGGTCTTACCCTGCTCCTAGGCTTCACGACAATTTGTCAAAAATTCTTTGTAGAGGAATTTAGCCCAGTTGAACTGAACCCCCTCTGTGCATTCCTCAGCAAGTGCGACCAATTGTGTGGGTTCCTCATTGTTGCAACGCTTCCTCATCACTTTTCCAGCTAGGATTTGGTTGTTATGCTTACCCTTCTGTCCTTGATGCTGGAGATGACGTAGCCCCTCTTCTTCTTCTCCATCTTATATTTCACCTTCATGGCTTCCGTGAGAGCTAAATCGCTACCTTTTCTGGCTATAGTCACAGGGGCTGTTCCTTTACATGGAAGCTAAGAAATATAGTGAATGAGGTCTTCCATGATGGGAATAGGCTCCTCCATCCATAGATACCCATCATGCACTAGGCATAACAACGACTTAATGACGAAAATGGTGATGGGGGCGGGGTGGAAATGTTGTATCCATAACAAGTGTAGAAACTCAGCCTTTTCCACACCGTGTTACCATTTTAATAGCTCTAATGCTATCACTGCCCCCTTCATATTTTACTTCATTAAGTTAGTTGTCTTTAAGTGCGAGAACTTCTCCCTGTCCGTGAGGTCCATGTCTTCAAAATTCATGGTGGGCACGTGGCCTAGGTGTGCACCCTCAAATATAATGTCATCAGGGAGGAGCGGGGTCTAGAGCAAGCTTTTCATTTCATCCAGGTTCTTCAAAACCTTGGTTTTCCATTTCTATGGAGGGGCATATGTCAACAGTTTTGCTGCAGAGCACAATAGTTGGATATCCTCCTCCATGTCTTCTTCTTTCTCTACTGCGACAATCAAGGCCTGTAAGTCTTCCTCTTCCTCGTTAGTTTCTATTATGACTGCCTCAATGTTTGCGGTGATTTGGGATTTTTGTTAACCACTCTAGCACCTTGTAGAACATCATCCACCATGTGGTTACCTCCTCAATTCCTAACCCATCCTTAGTGGTCGTCATCCTCTCTGGGTTGTGTTCTGTCTCTCGTGAACTTAGGTGCTTAATTATCACTCGGCTCTCAACACTCTATGCTCTATTCAAGTGCTCAATTCTCAAGTGACCAAGTGTTGTTTGTTGGCTAGCCCTATGAGTTTTATAGTGCATTCCAAATTTGAATTCGATCGTTCCCCCCAATTTCATGTGATTAATGCATTCTTGGTGGCAAATTTTCCCAAATCTTGCCTATAAATCGTGTCTTAAATGCCCGTTGCCCGCTCCATTTGGCTTCAAATCGAACATCCCATCATGAATAGTGACACTAATGGTCACTTCCCAGCCAACCCACATGGCAGTGAAACCCTAAGTGTGTAGTCGTGAACCCTGCAACATCCTGCTCCTACACACATATATTATATCGCGCAGCCCCCAAGTAGAATATTTTATAGTCCCGCACTCCCTTTCAACTACCTAGAGCACTAAGACTATTCTTCCTACGGCTAGTCATGTGGGCGCACCACTCATGTGGGGCTTCATCTTCTCCCCCACCATGGTTCACGGAAAATCCCCATCTTCCCTTGTAGTGATCTACATTACGCACTGTACGATTTGCACTACATTACGCTGGTCACTACATTTAGCGAGACATAGTCTCAGTCATGGCAGTAGACTATCCAGTCCACGGCGATAGTCCTCCAACTCATTAGTAGGATTGTACGCACCTTGCCTTGCCATCCTCAATATTTCAATCATAAATTCTTCCTTTATTTCCTTTTCTAGCTTCTTGAGCTCTGCATCCATTAAAGTGCTTTTCTCCCTCAGTCATACCCAGTCTTTTTCGAGTTCATGATGTCTAAATTTTCCTTGTCAGACTTTTTCCTTATGTCCTAGATATTCTATTTCACGTAGCTATGTGATTTCCTCCTTCTAGTCTGCGCAGGCAGTCATATCTATGGGTGTTGTTGCATGCGAACTCGGCTTCACATGCTCCATAGCGATTTTAGCCTTATTTTATATTTCAGCTTCAAAATTGCTCTCACGTTCAGGGTTTCGCACATGATCCTATAGCCCATCAAATTGATGGTATGTGCAGGTCGTCGTCGGTGCGTCTCACATGGTGGACCCTGTTCAGCACTTTGCCACCTTGTCAAAGGATTCCCCATGTATGATTTTTGGCACACTACATTGTATCATACTTCGTTGTTCACACACTTGTCCTGCCTACTTTTTCTTGTTGTTCCTGTTTCTTATCATGAGAGAAATGTGCATTCATGCAAGTTGTGTACCATATCCATGTACCCATCTGGAAAGGTGGGTACGTAGGCTATTTTCTCCATTATGCCTAGCTTCCATCCTCCTATAAGGCTTCCGAAATTGTCAGCACATCATCTTTCGGCATTTGTGCCTATCCTCGAAACTCTGTTGGTGCATACCCATCACCTTGCGAACATAGCGCACAATGCCCATTTCAGAGCATCGAACCGCTATTGTTCTACCACTTGACTTTCAAACTCATTCAGGAATTCATCAACTGTTGTTAACCCATCATACATAGGCAAATTTCTTGCTTTGGTTGTCACATATTGCAGTTACCTTACCATCATGTTGGAATTGAGTGTGGTTACTTTGTGTAACCAGTTCTGCCATCGCTCTATTTCCTCATCCGAATCTGATGTGCAAGAGCTTTCACGCTCCCACAAAATTCTGCCATCTACTGTTGGATTCACCCAATCCTATTCCTGAGCGGTTATCTTGTAGATATAGTCTAGATCATTTTCACTTTCGTCATCACGCACTGGCTCCGTGTAGCACGATCTTTCCACATGGTCTAAAGGTACCACTACTCGCAGTGTTTTTTCTCAAAAACCATTTTACGCTTCTTTATATTTATGACTCCATTCATATCAGTGGCTCATTTATTCCAAGTAGCACAGGATAGGGACTGATGTCACCTACAATCTCTATCACCTTGAAATCTACAAGCACGCTCACACCTTTGATGTCTACTGTTATTCCCTGCAGTCTTCCCATTGGTAGGATCTTTTGTTGGTTCGCCATCCATAATTGGATAGGGAACCAGTGCAACGTGGGCCTACCCATGCACTCCCATGTCTGCTTTGGCAGCACATTCAAGACTAATCATAGATCTAGAATTACTTGATCGATTTTATATTCCCATATTTGCGCAGTCAATCTCATCTCGCTTCCTTTTCACAATGCACGCTTTCCAAGTTTCTAGACTATGCGTGGTTCTCCCCAGCTAGAGAACCTAGTGATAAACTCCTATAGTCCCTTCACCACTTTATTGTCACCCAACAGTTTCATGCATGTCTCTAGAAAGGTAGTGAGCATTGAAGGATCCATCCCTGGCTCTAGCTGATCCTTACTACCTAAAGTGGAGGCCTCTGTGAAGCTCTTCTTAGCTTCCATTAATGTCTCCTTCGCGCACTCCAAATCAAATTCAGGTTACTTTGTAGGAGCCTTATGAATCCATGCACTTTCTTTAGGTTGCTTACCTTTTTCCTCTCCTGTCATGATACCACTTCTAATCACTATGTTTACATTTGGGTCCTCTTCGCGCGACTCAGACCTCATCATTTTCAAATTTTGAGTTGGTGGAGGCTGGAGTGTTCCTTTATCGCGCAACCTCGCTATTAGTGCAGGGAAATCCTTTGTCTCATGATCAAACTAAGTATAATATAAACATGATGCTCTCATTGGACTTTTAAAATCATGGGCATAATGCCCTGGCCCTCCACAATTGTAACAAATTAGTCATCTATGACCCCTTCCTGGTCCCATTCCTCGTCAACCTTGTTCGTGCCCCTAAAATTTACCGCGCGTCACTCCTAGATTTGGGTCAAGGACTTGTATTTTGGTCTCCACTGTATAGGCAGGAGTCTAATCCATCATGAGCTCGTAACTTCTGCAGGTGCGCTCATCATGGCCTACCGACCTACATAAATTACAGAACAATTATTAGGATGTCTGTGTATACTTCTGTAATAGGTGACAGTTATCTGTAGTGCATTTTCTTCCTATTTGATAAATATCACACCATAATATGGGTGCCAAGATCGATCCTGCTTGCACCTCTGGTCTTAAGGGCATCAGCCATCGTCCCACCAAGTAATTCGCGAAAACTAGGAAATGGTCCTTGTCATGCCCCTGTCCTTTGCATTTTATGCGCCATACCTCCCTGTGCACTTCTTGGCGAGTTGTGCTATCTTGTTTCAAACTCTGCATTTACAAACACAAATTTTGCAGTTGCACATGGATTTGTTGAACTCCCATGCCAAGATCTTGTATTTGGGTCTCTTGTAGTCCCATTGCAATCTCCAAAGCCTCGGCTTGGGTGGATAACTCCTCCTACGATAGCATCATCCTCAAATGTGGCATTAATGATGCTACAAACCATGCATGTATTTTCCATCCGTCAAGGTCATGTTGGCTTCATGAATCATACTCTTCAATCTCTGATCCAAATCCCATGGGGTCTCACCTGGAAGCATCGCGATCTCCCTAAACATGGTAATCAATTGTGTCTCTGACTTTGGCCTATGAAATTCTCTGTTCAGCACAGTTTGGATATCTACGATCCTTGCATTTGGGTGGTCATTAGAACTCTTAATGTACCATGTTAGCGCATGATCCTGGAACATGCTTACCAATGCCGCCTTCTTTATATTTTCATCCACAAGTCCTTGTGCTTCCCATAAGGCCTTTACCATGAACCAAAATTGGTTCATATCTTCATTCCCTACTCCTCTTAATACTGGCAATTTTATTGTGCTCGCCATATGGAACAGTCGTAGTGGCAGAGGCGGTGTGGCCAGAGATGGAGGTAACTGTGGTGAGACTGGTGGTGGTGTAGGTGGGGGTGGTATGCATGGAATTTGGTGTCTTATCAGACTGATCGCACTTCTTGGAGAAACTTTTGGTAGCTCTTCATCACTTTCAGATTACGGCGAAATCAAGGGATTGTTTTCTATCTCTGTGCTACATTCATTTTTATAGATCCTCCTACTTCGCATAGTCCCAAACATTAACTAATTCGTATAACCCTCTTTTTACACAACAAAATTTTAATCCAAGTGTTCAACAATTTAATTTACTTGCCTCACGGTCCGTTGAGGAAGTGTCATTCCACCTCACTGTAGCTGACAGTCGTATCTACCGAGAACTCAATGATAAACCCCCTATAATTTGATTAAGCCAATGGTCAATAGCGCACATGGTCTTCTCTTCTGACGCTTCTATTTTGTGCACTAATTCTGTAGTCCACATAATTGCTTTGTCGATCCTACACCTTCCCTAACTGTTTTCTAGCTTCGCTATCCACTCATACAACTCAAAGGCAAAGGATGCAAAGAAAATTTCATGGATTTCCATATATAAGTAGTACTCCAACCACTATTCCTTTGATACTTGTGGATTCCTGTTTTCCTGTGCTGCGAACTCATGAATCTTTCTGTCTAACCACCCTTCAATTTATTTCTTCATTGGATTCCAGTGACGTGACATCAGACATCCCTTATGCAGATCCCAGTCCCAGAAATGGAACCATTTGTTGGCTTGTTGGGGCTTGACCTAGGTTTGGAGATGATTTAGCCAAACAAATCCTAGCACTACTGTCCCTTTTGGCAATAGTGCATAGAGCACAGACTAAGTTCTCACCCAAAGTAGTATGGGAGGGTGCTAGAGCTAGGTCTCTGCACCCAAGGGATGTCTGATGGGTTCCAAGTGGTTCGTGGTTTGACTGTGCGAGCACGTTGCTATGTGCACTTACCCATACCTCACAGCCTGGGATGTTTCCTTCGCTTAGCCCTACTTGGAGTTCGAACAGTGTTACTACCCAAGTCCTTATTAGTAATCCTATCTGATTTGATTAACTTAGCTTATTTGTATGCTTCCATTTATACTTACCAATATTTAGTATTCATACAACAATGTACAGTAAATAAATAGTATAATTGCAATTGATATCAAACATGTAATAACATAAGAATAGATACACGGAATTTAGATAAACTTCTCTTTATTATTCTTCTTCCTTGGTTACAGACTGGACTCTTCCCTGCACACTCAGCTGTAGGGGTCCACACGCTCAGTTGCGAACTTTACTAGGCCTTTGCGCACTCAGCTGCAGAGCCTCTTCCTACTACTATGACCCAAGATATTAGACTCTTTCTCTATGCTCACTATCCTTTTTACTCCATCCATTGGTTACCTTCCTCCTTTACAAGTTAGAGCCTCACTCTATTTCTACAATCCCATGGTCCACGGAACATGGGTAGGCCAACACTACATTCAATACTTAGGGCAGATAGCCCTATGACTCTAACATACAATTCACACTTCGTGCCCACAATTCATGGAGTTTTTCGAATAATATTACCCAAAAATTGGGCTTGAACCTCAAACCATGTTGCAGAGGGATTCGATGCCCAACACTCTCCAAACATCAAAGCAAATTGATGAGATTATACAAATATTAGAGAAGGAAGTATGGGAAGAGCCCATAGAGAAGCACTCCTATTTTCAGGATGCTTGGGTAGGACCCACCTCATCTCACTACTATGCCAAAGAGATCGGGGAAGAATCTAAAAAACTACACAGTGAAGTATATCTTATGAAAATAACAAAGCTGACAAGTGATCTAGAAGATAGAAAGATCATGGAGAGACATTTGAAAAAGGAGAACAAAATGTATAAAGAGAATAACAAAAACATAACCAAGGAGAAGAAGAAATTGAGCAAGTAGATTAAAAATCTTGAGACTTAGAATATCCTCATCGCTAAACAAGCCTATAGATGGTTAAAGGAGAAAAAGTTATGGCAGTACAAATTTGAGAAGCGGAAAGTAAACACTACCATATATGAAGAAGATAAATATGAGTGTATTGACATTCTCCTTCAGGCTTCAGATGAAGAAGCTATAGGATCAGGAAGAACAGGGGCATCATCACTTTGGAGATCAAAATGGAGGAGGCGAGCATGAGGACATTCTTGAACATCAACAAGGGGGAGATGTCTGCCCTCAATTTTGGTCATTTTTTCCTATCTTAAATCCATTTATTTACCACCATATTCCATCATATATCAGAAATATATGCCTAATTTTAGTCCTATTTTTCACATTCAGGTAACTAAATTAAGTTTCTCAAATTTTGGAAATTTTTGTAAAAAATGGGTTTTAAGAGTAAATTTGGACTGCATTAAGAACTCTTGTAATAACTCCATTAAAGTCACATCTCTAGGACACCTAGAAGATATCTAAGCACATATTTGGAAATATTGTGAACCACAAATGAAGAAACACCTATTTCTTTATTCAAACTAAGAAAAAACAGGCTCAGTCAACGCTGGTCAAACATGACCTCTCATTGAGGAATTCCTAGTAGAATGGAGAAGATTTATTATTTTGTGGAATTTTTCCTGATTTTGTTAACCAGAATTGACGATTTCGACTTGTATGGATGGATTAGGATTGATAAGGCTGTTAGAGACATTATCGAAAAGTTTTTTTATGATTTTCTTATCTAAACACATTTTATGGACCGTTCAAGGTGGCTGAGTGTAATTTTGTATTAAGACTATTGGAGACTTTTGAGATAATTTAAGGAATCATTTCTACTGTTCTATTTTATATTCATTCTATGGATGGCTTATTAAGTTAGTTGTAGTTGAAGAGTTCTTCAGCTGTACAAGGCAAGATTGGAGGGCCCCCATACCAAGCTAAGTACACTTTGGTTACATTATGTATAAATTAGTATAGTTTTGATTTAGTATTTCTTGTTTCAGTTTTATGATTCAGTTACTTAGACGTGTTAGGATTTATGTATGATTGTTGGATGATTTTGGTTTAAAACCTAATTTGCATATGAAAGGAAAACCAAGGATTTAAGTTAAATTCTCTTTCTATCAAATTATGAATCACAACTAAAAATCATCCTTTTGCATTCCTTGAATTGTTTCTTGAATTCTAGTTTATGATTTAATGCAATGGTAATGGTGTTGGAGTAGAACTGTGAGGAAGGACAACTATGACCTCCTATGCTAGGAGCCTATTCTCTTTCTTTCTACGCATCACATACTACTGCTCTTTAATTTCTCTTCTTGAGGACATTTTTGTGGGGAAGGACAACTAGGACCTCGTAAGTTAGGAACCTATTCCTTCACCTACTGCATCTTGAATCAAAGACCTTTTAGTTTCTTTAAACTTAGAACTCATTTGTAATATGTGTTTCCTTTAACGTTTGCGCCTTGCCTTCTGAAATTGATTTTAACCTAAAATCCATATACTTTGGATGTGCTTCCAATTCTACAAACCCAGATTGACAAGTAAAACACCTGTGTGAGTTTACTTCGTAAATTAACCTGACATGACTGTAATTGATAGTTTCCTTTTGTGGCTACTCTTAAATTACCAAATTTAAGTTGTCTTACTAATGACCCCATTTCTCATTAACCATGGTGGTTGATGATTCCTGCTAAATTTCCTTATGATATCTAGAAATTCAATGGAAATCTAGGAGAAGACCCGTCAACGTATGTTATGGTGTATCATCTATGGTGTTCATCCAATTCACTTAATGATGATTCCATTCAACTCCTCCATTTCCAATGAATGCTTAAAGGTACCACAACTAAATGGTATATTGAGTTACCTAGAGCATCATTTCATGACTTCAACAACCACTACCTTCCTCACACATTTCTAGTTTCCCATCAAATACGAAACTCAAACGAAACTATTGAATAACTTAAAGTAAGTACACTCTACTAACATTTCAGATCACATTCATGAGTGGAGTTATCATCGTTAGTTGGTCAAGACATATGTTCCCAATGAGTTCTTAGCATTATGGTTTCTTAAATATTTGTTAGCTTCCATAACATAAGATGTGGAAAAAGGTGGAATCGTGACTAAAGTGCTCATCAATATTTAGATCTGGTTTATATCCAATAGGGCATGCTCTATGATAAGATACCAGATGCTCTAAGACCTTCAAATGTTTTTCCTCTTCCACGTGGTAAAAAATCTCATGTCACCGATGGAATTCTAGGCTCTTCTAGTTCAAAAATGGTGAGTAAACCATCTAGTATTTCTCTTACTGCTCCTGCACAAATCCATCAATCCCATCCTCTTGTGCTTTCCTCTTCTGAGATAAATGTCATCTAATGTGATAAAGAAATTTCTTAAAAACAAACTATAATCAAGAAGAAAGGTAAAGGTAAGAAAAAAAAATATTCCTCAGATAAGGATAAACAAAAAAAATCGTCTTTGAATGAGAAATGAAAGCCTCAAAACCCATTCTTTATTTGTAATGGGGATCATTCTACACATCATTGTTCACATCACACTAAAGTGAATCAGTTCCTTAAATCATCCACTTCTCCCACTATGTTTACTGACTCTTTTCCCAATTAGGAGACTCATATGGTTTCTTGAGATGATTCTTCCTCTAACACGGTTTTGATACTTTCCTCCTCAAATATGAAATCTAATGTCTTGGTTCCCACTTAGAAAAAGGACTATGGTAATATGAATCCACCAAATAGTTAGGCCACTGATCAACCTACCAGTTTGGAACCACCTTCATCTCATCATGTTCCGCCTCTAGTTCCTACAAAATTTAATATCAAGCCTCCGAAGGGTGTTATCCATAAGTTTTCTTACTACCCTGTATCAAGAGCCGCTCACAATTACAATGTACTTGAAGACCGGGCTTAGCCTCCATTAGGTATGTGAACTCTTGAGGTGTTTCAAAACTGGCCCATCCAATATAAGTCTTTGTTGTTAGCTATCAGATGTGTGGACGCTTCAAATTCCAACATAGTGGTTTTCTATCATGAAAACTATACCCCTCAACATCTGACTTAATTAGCTTTTATGAATCAAGTAATTATCCATGGTATCAACCTTCAAAATTATATTTTAGATGAGGGAGCATAGACTTGCATCATGTCTTTGTCTTGTTGGAAGGAAATTGGTTCACCCAAAGTGAGTCAATCAAACACCACATTAAAAACCTTTGATGGAAGGACTATTACAAATCCATTTGGGCCCATCACTCCTATCACACAGATTAGTGTTTTAGGGCTCATCAAACCGAAATTTTAGTTCTTACATGCCCTAAACAAGTCACCCTTTTAAATGCCTCCTTCCCAGATTCTTTCATGACACGAAGACATCCTAAAATGACCTCTAGAGGGACCAGCACAGGTAGGCCCATGTAAGGGTGCTTTGCAGAGAAGTTGAGTCCATGTCAGGGTGCTCTGGTGAGTTTGAGAGAAATTCACATAGGGTTTGGGGAATATTCTTATCTTTTGGAGTAATCTAGAAGGTTCCCTCACTTATCAAGTCCTACGAGCTCGAAAATGGATAAGGAATGAGTTAAGATGCATCCTATCCTCTCATTCATTCCTCCATGGAACTAATTCTAAGTATGAAATGCCATTCAATACCACAATTTATGACAAAACCTCCTTCAACTCCCTATAAATTGACAACTCATCTAAGTGATTAGGGGGCTAGACTATGTTTAATTGTAATGAGATAATGTTGCTATGATAATTCGATTTCAAGCCAGTATTGTAATGCTACATGTTTGTCATGCTTTTGATGTGATGTGGATGGGATCCAAGCTGGAGGAATGAATTTGAATCAGACGCAATGGTTGTAATTCCTTCTTCTATTCAATAAAGTATTTGAACCTTTCTCCCATATGTTTGTATTGCCATATGATTCTTATATGTGTGAAATGTATTTGATTCCATTTACTTGTATTCAATAGATATTTTGCTTTCAACGGTTCTTTGTCTTCTGTTTGTGTTTAACGGTACTTCTCAAGTGTGTTAAGTATGGGAAGGAGCGACATGATCGATACAAAGGAGACAAGAGGAAAGCAAAACTACAAGTAGGTCTTCTCATATTCTTTGTCTTATCTATTTCTTATAGGAAAAGGCTAAAGTTCTTTAAACTATTATTCTACATATGGCTACTTATCTAGGTAATTAGTATTTATCTGTAGATATCAGATTCTTCAAAAAACATTGGTGACCATACTAGGGAAGATCATCATTCCTAGTAGCTTATCCACCTCCTAGGACATTCTTGCAGATCCTACTTGTGTTCATTGATTGTATTTCAGCTCTTTTGCATTGAATTTTTGGTCAAAATTGTGTCAAATTGCCTTTTGAAATGGCTCAATATCACCAGCGCATGCTTGTGAGGGACACAGTTCATCGTAGAGCAGTCTTGGCTTAAGGACAATGCTCTAAAGAACATTGTATCCCATTCAAGGCTGCGTTGATCCTCCTAGGGTTAGTTTCCCACCTTTGGAATGATTTTTTGCCAAATTTTCTCTATTTATTTGTTTTCTGATTAATCAATGAATGTCATGTCTCAGAGAACAAATTTATATTTCCTTTGCTAGACCTACTTTTACTTTGTTGACTGATGTTTCTTAAATGTTTTCTTTGTCATTATTGATCCATAGTAAAAGTTGGAATATAGTTGATTTATCTTTGTTTGAAAGAAAGTGTCATAAAAGTCTTCTTTTCCTTCGAAATAGAACTGTCATAAAGTCTTCATTCTTATTAAAGATTGATTGATTGTTTGTGCATAGCTTCCTCTTTGTTCACATTCACATTAAGGAAATAAAAAATAAACACATGCATGTTGCATTGAAAATTTTTGTGTGTGCTCATAGGAATAGTCTATGCAAATTGCATTAGATTGTGCTCTTTTCTCTTTGATTGAAAGAAATCTGATTTCTCTATCCCTAGTAGCTAGGATTTTCATTATTAAATTGAATGGAAAGTATGATGATCATGATATTTTCATTCCTAGGAATTTCAAAATATGTCACGTGGTGAACTTGAAAGGAAAATTCCTACCCAAGATCAACTTAAAATTAACATCAATTTACCTAATGCAACATTGTCATTAATGAAAAATATTTAGTGGTTCTAAGCTAGAGACGTGTTTCAACATCGTAAAACAAAGAAACTGTCGCTAACTTGTATGCAATACAACCTGAGTGTGAGACCTCATTCCATGTACATGAGCATATCGTAGCTTGTCCATGTACCTTTGGGTATGTAGGGCGGTGTTACAATATGTAAAGTATATGGGAATGCTCTCACTATGTGGTTTTCCATTAGACTCTGCTTATAGAGATTGTGCCTCCACCTACCTTCGAGTATATGGGGGAGGACAACAGTTAATTTCCATCCATCCTTAGATAACTGAGTCAGCTACATTGTACATTGTGATACACTGAATACAACATTCAAGGAGACTGCCTACCCATACTTCTTGGTTTGTCAATAGGTATTCCACAGTTCAGAGTTGCTTATTAAACATTTTTCCTAGCTTACCCCTTTTTGTTTCTTTCTTTTTTTATAATAAAATTAATTAGCAATCATGGAGGAACATCAAACCTTACCTCGTCATTCATAGAGAACAGCGAGTAAACCTCCTTTGCCGCCTGAATCTACACCTATTTCGTCAAAACAGTCTCGCTTAATTGAGTCAAGTACATAAAAGACTCCTAGTCTTCATCTGACCTACCTGAATCATCCATTTTGGTAAGTACTAAGACTCCAGTTACTCCAACTATTTCTGGTACATCCGTTTCTAAATAAGAAGTTTCACAATTACCTGAGGACATTATCACTGATCGTAATGAAACAGTGACCAAAGTTGTTCAACAACAAATTGATTCTCAACTTGAAGTTGCTCAAGAAGAAATTACTTATGAACTTGAATAAATTCAACCAGAAGTTAATCCAAAACCTATCATAGTTCAAATAGAAGCTACATCTGAACTTGAAGTTGTTCAAGAACCTCTCCCTAAAACTGTTGTTCTTTCACCCAAACATCTGGACTTTGAATTTGAACATTTAGAAGTTGTTACTTTGTCGGAAGACAATTAATCAGTTAATGCTCATACATTAGTAACTACTAAAGCTTCCACTTTATCAACACCAGAAGTCTATTACAAACTAGATGGTGAATTTCTTCCAGCTGGTTTAATTGTTGTCAAGGAAGAATTGGAAGAATATTCCACACATGAACCCCATTCCATTTTGGAACCAAGCTTAGTATTTACTTTATACTCCTCATTTTACTGTTCCTTTTGATCCAGTTTCTTTTCAAGTACCCGTCGATTATTTAGGACAACTTTTGGGTTACTTAACTATGGTTGAACAACCATCAACGTCCCAGAATATATCATCTGATACAGCTGCGGAAGAATATTTTGTCATATCCTCTTCGATGTTTTCTACTACACCTGAGTTGCACCTATATGGTAAATCTTCCATCCTAGTTGGTTACCAATATTTATCAGGAACCCACTCAGGGGTTGCTTCTACACCATGGTCATCACCCATGTCCTTAACCATAATTCTACCTCGTTCTTCGTTAATGGGAACTCAACAATTTGATCTTGCATATCAATATCAAACTGGGCAATCTAGTCAACAAAAACCTATGTATCCATTACATACAAGATTTCTGCCATATGGAGAGAAATATATTATTCACCTTATCCTCCCTATCTTGGAGGATCATCATATGGTAGTATCTCGCAGTATTCAGGTTAGCCTAGAATTCATGTTTGTCAATGGAAACCAACAATGCTAGTTCAACCAAGGCTTCAGTATCCAACACAACTAGTGCAAACTATGTCAACTATTCCTACTACACCTGTTGTTACCATTGTACCATAATCAAAAGTTCAAACAATTGTATCTCAACTTGTACAAATTGGTCCTTCTACCTCACAGCCACATGTTTCGAGTCAAGAAGTTCAAGTTTCTCAAGTGGTTATACAACAACCACTTGTGTCTAGGATCCAACAACCTCAGATTAGTATACCTTTATTTGGAGTGACTGAGGCTTACACTAGTATAGTTTATTCACAACTTGGACAACCTTTCATTGCTGGGCAACAACTATTGTATCAACAACAAAAACAATTGATTCAACAACTGTGGCAGCCTCAATTTCAACACCCTCAATTCCAACAATTCCAACCCCAATTTGGACCTACTCAACATGCTCAACCTGGGTTTGGACAATAGCAAGCTTACCAAGGTCCTGGTAACAAAGCATTGCTGCTTATGAAAAACTGCAAATTCAACTTGGTTATCAACAACCATCTTATGCTTGATATGTTCAACAACCACCTTATCAATGTTACCAAATGCAGATGCCCTATGTTGGTATGAAAAGACCTATTTCTTAGGCATTTCCATCATATCCTAGGTATGCTCAACATGACTTGAATTGACAGTTGCCATTTGTAGCAACTCTAGAATTACCAGACTTAAACCAGCTCAATAATGACCGAATCTTATGTGCACCTTGGTGGCCGATAATTCCACATAAGTTAACTTCTCACATTCCAAAATTCAATGAAAATTCCAGAGAAGACCCATCAAAATCATGTCATGACCTTTAATTTGATGTGTTAATAAAACTCCTTAAATGATGACTCGGTTAGACTCCATTTTTTCCAAAGAACGCTTACTGGTCTGGCTGCAAAGCGGTACATTGAGTTATTAAGAGCTTCTTTTGACAACTTTATGACTTTAGCCACCACATTTTTTACCCACTTCCAGTTCCTATTAGATACAAGACTACAACAGAACTAATAACCAACTTTAAACAGACTACTTCTACTCATATATCATATCATATTCATGAGTGACGAAATCATCATTGAATGGTTACAACGTATGTTCCTGATCATCTTTTAGCTAATTGGTTCATAAAATCCTTGTTTCCATCAATCACTGAGGATGTGGCTAAAGGTAGAGTTGTCACAGAAGAGAAAGTAATTGCTCATGCCCAATATTTGGATTTTATTTACACACAATCAGGCATGCTCTACGACAAGATTCCCAATGCACCCAGACCAACTTTCACTGTTCCTCCTCCTCCAAAATCAAGTAAGGACTCTCATGCTGACGACAGTGTGATTGGTTCTTCGAGCACACAAACAACAGGAAGACTATTTGGTCAAAATATTCCATTACAAATGAAACTACCAATGCATCAGAAAACACTCTTTCTTCCAAAGTCAATGTCGTGTCATCTAGAAAAGCAACCAGAAGGCCAGAATAAGGGGAAAAATAACAAAAACAAGATAATTCCCCTCAAGTGAAATCATCTAATTCCTCTACTTCGGCAAGGAAACCTCGTTATCCTTGTCTAATCTATAGTGACGAGCATTTGAGAAGAGATTGCCCACATCACTCAGAAGTCTCTAAGCTTCTAAAGACTTCTAACACATCTCCAATGTTGATTGACCCATTTCCAAACCAAGAGACATATTTGGTTGTGACAGACCATGCTTCCACATCCCATGTACTTATGTTATCCATCACAAAGCCACGAAATGATGTTTTGGTGTCAACGAGATATAAATATTATGGAAATACACTATCATCGTTGCATAATTAGGCCACTGATCAACCTAATCCTTCAACTTCTACTTCATCTAAAAATATTCGACAACCTATTGCGAGAGAATTGACAATAAAACCACCAAAGGGAGTTGTGCATCAATCAACATTTAACCCTCGAGCTTGAGCAACTTAGAACTATAACATAGTGGAAGATCTTGTTCAATCACCTTTTGCTTTGTCAACGCTCAAGGTATTACAAAATTGTCTCTCCTAGAAGGAGGCTTTACTGCCAGCAATTGGTGGAAGAGGCCTTACGGGTTCCAATATTCTAGTTTTTAACCATCCGAGATATACACCACAGTTACCGGTGCAATAAGCTTTCCTAATTCAAGTAGAGGATCTCAATAAGAATGTTCACCAAACTATTATTGATGAGGGGGAATCTACTTGCATTATGTCAATGAGCTACTGGAAAAAACTTATTTCACCACCGTTGTCATGATCACCAACCACGTTAAAATATTTTGATGGACCAACATATGCACCTTGTAGGATTTTGAGTAACCTCGAAATTGAACTAGGGGGAAAAACAATCACTATTGAGGTTGAGGTAGTTGAGAGACCCCTCAACTACAACATTTTCCTGGGAAGGCCCTGTGTATATGCTATGGTTACTGTGGTTTCCAAGTACTTTCATACTATTTCTTTCCCTCATAAGGGTGGAATCACAATTATTGATCAGCTTGCCTTCTTTGCATATATTTCACAAGCTATGGGAAGCATTCCGTTGGTACATGAACCCCCGTTGTCACTTCTAAGTGTTAGTGTAGGTCTCTTTCAAGATCCTTCCATAATGGGTACTCTTACGCTACCGTCACCATCTGAATCGGCGAAAGTGGCAAGAGTAGAGACTTGTAACATGATTTCCTCCACCTTATCTAATTTAAGGAGGATTACCAATATTTATGAAGTTGATAGTAATAATGAGGTTATGCCACTAAGCCCCATTGAGCTATAATAGCAATCAATGTTTATGGCTTGTGTGGCAAACCCAAATCTACTTGCACCAATTGCATGGGTAGACTGTTTGTTAGAATATGGTAGTTCTTCATATCCTTTTTCATAATACATTCTATAGATGAAGGAATCATCCAATAAATGATGACAGGAGAAGAACCTTGGGAATATTATCATCATTTTTCACATCTTCCAGATGACATCAAAGACTATTCAAACAAACTACACCACCCTTCAGTTGTTGATTTCCTTTTGAATTTGGTTTTCATAGACACAGTAGATTCTGAGCAAAACCTATCAAATATTGAAGAAATGATTTCTATTAATATTTCAACCAAGCCTAATGTTGTAGAAAACATTCATGTCAGAAAATCTTGTTCTCCATCAGAACTTGAGAGTTATCATACTCTCTTTTGTGAATTTCTAGATATATTTTCAAGGTCATACGAGGAGATGCTAGACATTGACTCTAGTATTATTGAACACGAAAACAAAATGTACCCTTATGTCAAACCAGTATGACAATGACTTCAACCTGTTCATCTAAAGAAAGTCACTACCATTAAAGCAAAAGTTAAAAAGATTTTGCATGCTAGTTTTGTTTACCCTATACCTCTTATTGATTGGGTTTCCAACATTGTTCCTATCATGAAGAAACAAGGGAAAATTTAACAGTGCGTTGATTATAGGGATGTAAATCAGACATGTCGAAAGCATAGTTATCCTACTCCTTTTATTGACCATAATGAACGTGTCAGATGAAAAATATTCTCATTTATGGACGATTTTTCCAACTACAATCAAATCAATATCTTCCCATGGGGCACATTCTTGTATAGGAAACTCCCATTTGGTTTGAAGAATGCAGGAGATACATTTTAGAGGGCAATGAACTATGCCTTCCATGACATCAAGCACACTGTTCAACCTTACCTTGACGATCTACCTACTCATTCACGAAAGGAGATTGATCACCCGCAACATTTGAGAGCAATATTTCTACAGTGTTGACACTACAAGATATGACTCAATCCAAAAAATGTGTGTTTTGTGTTTGTTTTGGTCGATTGCTTGGATTTGTAGTCTCTAAAGCTGGAATTCAACTCGATCCGTTAAAGGTTTAAACAATTCTTGACTTGCATCGACCTTCAAAACTTTTACAGTTACAGAGACTCTAAGGGAAGGCTAACTTTCTAAGGAGGTTCATTCCCAATGACACTAAGATGGCTATAGTTTTTACTCATCTTTTGAAATGGGGATACCCTTCCATTGCGATCAGGTTGCGCAAGATTCCTTTCACACTCTTAAAGATACCTTGATTATATCATCATTAAAGTATTCTTTGAATTATCAAGACAATTATTACCTATATCTCGCCGCTACAAATACAATAATTGGCATGGTTTTAGTCCAAGAGGAAAATTGGATTGAACATCTGATTTATTATTTGAGTGGTAACCTCAATGATATAGAAAGTAAGTACTCTTATGTCAATAAAGTAGCTTTGGTAGTTGCGCAAGCTATTCAGATATTTCACCATTATGTCCTACTTCGAAAGACCACTATCATTTAATATTGCAACCTTAGGACATACATTTTATCATGTCAATTGTTGGGGGGAAAGTACTCAAAATGGATAGTCATTTTGCAAGAGTTTGATCTAGAATTCATTAAGTCGAAATCAAATAAATCTCTCATTTTCGCGAAGCTACTCTATGACCTCCCCTTGACCTCCATTGATTCAACATTTAAACCATTGATTTTGGATGAGTCTTTATTTCTCATATCATCATCTGACCCATGCTATGGAGATACACTGATCTATCTCTAGACCCAAACTTTCTAGCCTGATACCTCTTTCTCACAACAATGATGATTCAATACCAAGCCAAAGATTATGTGATGATTAGTGACCCTATTTATCGTTGTGGTATCGATATGATTTTACAGAGGCGCCTCACACATGAGGAAGCCAAGAAAGCATTGAATGATTTCCATTTAGGTGCTTGTGGTGGACACTTATTTGGATATGCTACCACACAAAGAATTCTTCATGTCGGTTACTTCTAGCCGACTATATTGATAGATTGTATTACTGTCATCAGAAGTTGTCACGCATGCCAGATTTATGACCCAAAAACTAGATTACCACATGCACCATTTCATCCATTCGTTGTTAT
This sequence comes from Pinus taeda, assembly GCA_000404065.3. Lineage (NCBI taxonomy): Eukaryota > Viridiplantae > Streptophyta > Pinopsida > Pinales > Pinaceae > Pinus > Pinus taeda. The sequence goes on from APFE031378944.1 coordinate 232,467, forward strand.
TGTACCATTCACCAAATGGTGCATTGACTTCATGAAATGTAACCCCACCTTGGCCAGGGGGCATGGGTATATTATAGTCGTCGTTGACTATTTTACCAAATGGACTGAGGTGAAGCTAACATTAAACAACAATGGAAAAATGACTACACTTTTGTTTTTTAACCATGTGGTTGCCTGGTTTGTTATATCACAAGCCATAGTTATAGATCGTGGGTCACATTTTTGAAATCACAGGATGGCTGAGTTGAATTCTTAGTTAGGACTATCACATGATAGTTATACCCCTTATTACCCACAATTGAATGGACAAGAGGAGGCTATCAACAATGTCTTGAAGGAAATGTTGCAAAGAATGATAGGGGTTCATAAATGAAACTTACATTTAATCCTATACTCTGCCTTTTGGGCATATTGAACTTGAATGAGAAATGCAACTAGATTCACACCCTTTCAGTTGGTGTACAGTTTAGAAGCAATCTTATTGATACAATGTGAAATTTAATCTCTCAAACTTGTGATTGACCTATTACCCGACACTTCTAAAGAAGAAGCATGTTTCTTGGAATTAATCCATCTAGATGAAAGTTCTCGTGATGCAGCATTGGCTAATGAAACACATAAGAAATGAATGAAGGCACAATATGATAGAAATATCAAGCTTCATACCTTCTCAAAAGGAGACCTAGTCTTTCTTTACGATCACGAAGCTAATAAAATTGTAGCAGGGAAATTTGAATCAATGTGGATGGGTCCTTATATTGTCAAGTGTGTTTTGGAAAAAGTTGCCTATGAGTTAGTATATTATGATGGGATTCATTGTCGTAGCCTCGAAATGGATTGTACCTCAAACTTTACTATGTTTGATTAAGTGCAATAAAACTCACTGTATATATTCTTTCATTGCATGTGTGTGTGTCAATGTGTGTCTTTTAGAGTTTTTATCTTGTTAGTAATCTGCTTTGGATTTGTTGCAGATGTCAAAGTCTTTGGAACCATTTGTTGGTTACACCGATGGTGCTAGTCGTAGTACACAAAACCTATCTTTTGCACCATGGGCTATTTTCACTCCAAGTGGCGAGTTAGTGAGTTTTCAGGGGATTCGTATTGGTCCATTGACAAACAAAATAGTTGAGTATAGCTCATTGATTGAACTTCTTTGCGATGCCATTTCGCTTGGCATTCACCGAATCATCGTTAAGCTAGACTCAAAACTTCTTGTACTACAACTAACAAGCATTTATATTGGCAAAAACCCAAAAATTCTTCCCATGTGTTATAGACATTTTTGGGCATTGCAACCCCAATCATAAATGTCCATAAATTGAGGGCTCCTAAGTCCCTAAAAGTGTTGATTCACTACCTAAAGGAACAAGGTCAGTTGATTACATCATCTCCCAGAAGTTCTCCACTAAAACCTGCTCAGAAATGGTCAAAACTGGACCATACTGAATACCTAGTGCAGAGGGTGTGATGCATATCACCTTCACAGTGTAAAAGGCGTGATGCATATTGAATGGCACCTCTGTAGGGTGTGATGGGCAAGAATGGGCAAATGGCAGAGATAGTTTGCGAGGTGGAAGATCATGGAATCTTCCAAAAGCTTCCCCTCTGACACTTGCCTCTCTGTTTTTGACCGAGGATGAGTAAGAGATCATCAAACTCCAAGTGGAATCAAGAACTATTAGAGAGAGGAAACTAATCAAAACCCCAGAAGATGACTCACCCCCCTACAATCATCTATATATGGATCCCTCATCACAAAGATCCAAAGGCTGGAATCTTGTATCTTGTAGAGAAGCGCTATTGGTTTTCTAGTGACACTTCATAGTGTTGGGTGATCTAAGCTTTACTTAAGGTGAAGAGGGGCTTTCTTGTTGGAAGATGATGCTGGGTCAGAACTATTGGTTGTAATCCTCTTGCTATTCTTGATATTAATAAAGCTATTCAAGTTTTCCTCCATATTCTTGTATGTTTGAATGTATATGAATTTCTATGGTTAATACATATCTGGTTCTATGTTATTTATGAATATAAATATCTGTTCTTCAATAGTACTATGTTGCTTTGATTCCACAAGTGCTCTTTGAAGCTGGGTAGATGAAGAAGAAGCGACAAAGATCTATCAGGAAGGAGAGGAATCAAGTAAGGAACCAAGTGCAAGACTAATGTTGGTGTCCTTTGTTCCACTCTTATCTATTTTCATAAAGGAAAATGAAAGTAGTCTTTACTTGTTTGTTTCTAAGATAGCTACCAGTCTTAGTGGGAATAGTAGCTCCGAGTGGACACTATTCCCGGTAACAAAATGCCGACTCCACTGAGGAGCGAACATATTGTTTGTTAGTCTATCTTTGTTTGTTTTATAAAATTACAGACAAAGCTTGAAGTCAAGCCAGCTAGCCTTCGAACTGCATTTGTTATACAAATGCAAAGTAGATCAATGCTACTTCAGTCTATCTCTGGGTTTTGTTTATAAATTGAACAATTGATCTGCAAACGTTCTAATTGCCCTAAGTGGTGGCTCTAACAATCTTCTTAGATCAACCCGTGCGATTTACATTTACTGGACATCACTTACTCGGCCTAAATCCCTGAACTAAACTATAAATTGTGAGCAAAGACTGGTTAAAAGTCTCGCACAGGTACCATTGCACCCTCCCTTTAAGGCAGTCTGTATGCATCACACTTCTCGTGTGTAGTAGGTGCACTGCATACTGGATTCCCTGTGTGACAGGTGCGATGGTCAGGGAAGGTTAACTTTACCTTCAGACTTTGTTTTCTTCTTCACTATTTTCAGTTCTATTCAGGAGTTTTGCCATCTGTTGTTAGTATATCTCTGTGAAAACCCCCTTCTCTTCCATCATTCCGCCTCTATTGTGCAAAGAACTGTAAGCGTTTTTATGTATTGTGCACCATTTTCAGTTCTCTTTTACAAAGAAGTAGCATAGTCGAATTGTCGTTTCTTAATCTGAAAGTGTCGCAAGTGTCGTTTTTAGTCATAGAAGAGAATCACATTGTCCTTGATAGTCGATTATACTGTTACTCTTGTATATGATTTGAATTAGTATTTTTTAAAGTGTCAAAAAACAGTTTTCATTTCGAAATCGCAAAGTGTTGCCCTTATCTTCACTTCATTTTGAAAAGAAATTTGTTAAGTATTGTCGCTTTGGAAATAATTTAGATTTGCACTTAGCTTTCTTATCATCATTTATACCATAATAAGGCTGAAAACAAATACATGCATGTGCATTTTCATTTAGACTGCTTGGTTTGATTTAGGACAGTGCATTTAGTGTGTTCTTTGTGCTCTTTGTTGAAAGACTCTCAATTTTCTTTTCTTAGTAGCTAGGATTTTCATTGCCAAAAGAAGATTAAACAGTTGTTTATCATCTTAGACTGCATTTTAGGAATTGTATACACATCACGCGGTGAACCTGAAAGGCAAATTTTTAAACAATATCAACTATAAAATAAATTTAATGAATCTAAAAATTCTTTGGAACCTAACACATAACATCTAGAAGTCTAGGCTAGAGACATATTCCGGCATTGTAAAACCTGGTAACTATTGTTTTCATTGTTGTTTGGGTGATTCCTCCACTCTGAGATGGCAAGTGCCAGTACGGACTTATGCTCCCACATACTGTCGAGTATATATTGGGAGACCACAATAGGCTATATCCTTTATCCTTAGGAAGTCGTGTCTGCGGCCCTATCGATCGCAATGCACTGAACACAACATTTAGGAAGATTGACTGCCATATCGTAAAAAGTATTCTGCAGTTTTGTGATTGGTTTTGAAATCCCCTCTGCCTATATTTCTAGAGAAGTCTCTTTCATTCCCTTTTAGACTCCTTAAAGGAAAAGGTCCATCTGAGCACTTGCCACTTCAGGCTCATTAAAAATCGAAGGCGACTAGAGTCATATTTTGTTTTTTCTCGACTCTTTAAAATTGAAGAAACAAGTTGTGTCAAATCATCTAAAATTTATTTTAATCGGAATAACATCACTGGTTCCCTCATTGGTCTTTAGGTTGAGAAAAATGGAGTCTACCAACCAAGGATTTCCCCTCGGAGGAAATCCTAGTCCTTTCTCCTCTTGGGGAGATGTTGGTGCACCCCATATGGCCACATTTTCACTTCCAGGGTTGATGATTGGTTTGCCTGTATGGATCTTCTCTACCTCTGTTATTTAGAATACCGTAATTCCTAAACAGTCAAGTCAGCAACTAGATGATACTAGAGTTTCCCCCCAAACATCTACTTCGTTTGTTTCTCCCTCTCCTCCTTCCTCTTCGCTTGATAAAGCTGATAAAGCTAAAGATCAAGTAACTAAGAAGAAGAAGAAGCAGAAAGAGAAAAAGAAAAGAAGAAGAAAGAACCAAAAGAAAAAGGGGGCAACCATGCGTCGTCTAGCGAAAATCCTCACACCGCATTGTCTAAACCTAAATATCCATGTGTCATTTGCAAAGGAGACCATTATCATCGAGATTGTCCTTGCATCCCTTGGATCTTAAGGGACTGGTCTCCTTGTTTGCACAATCTAGTGTCATCAACCTCTGATGATCATGTTGAAAGCACACCATTAACTAGTGAAAGTGAAGTATCTGGACAGAAAAGGAATCACAAATTTCCTTGTAAATTGTGTGAAGGCGATCACGCTGTCCACTGTTGTCCCTTCCTAGATGAAGCTAAAAGAGTTTTGGATGACCGTCCTGCTTCACCACTACGGCTCCCTCCTAGATATAAGAAACCCTTGCCAAGTCCACCACCAGTTGAAAATCTGGTTGGCATGCCTTTGTGGTCAGCGGAAACGTCTATCATTGAAAATGAACCCTCTGAATCCATACCAGATGAAAGTCAAAAGGTCGAGGCAGCAGTTGACCCGGTCTTGCCTTCAGAATGTTCATCTTTGAATGATACCGTCACCGAAGAGAAAGAGAACAACACTGTTCAAATTATTTTCATAAACACAAACTCCGATAAACTTGGGGGCAGTCTACCCATTCCTTTACCGTAGGAAGGAAGTTCATCAGAGTCATATTCAGTCGTTTATTCGGTCCCACCTCCAAGCAACCTAGTCGTTTCCTTCGACTGGAATCTACTAAGCAGACCCCATTTACCAGCTAGTGTACCATTCCGAATCATTGTACAATCTTACAGAATGGTCGTGGCTTGTTCCATCATAGATGAAGGGGATTTTGTGAGTATCCTTTCCTCAACTGCTTGGAAGCGCTTGGTTCGCCATTGCTTTTTCCTGAAATGAGAAATCTGACAGGCTTTGACAAAGGAACTAGTCGGCCGTTAGGGATCCTTCCCAATATGGCCATTACTTTCAGAAGGAAAACCGTTCACATGAACATGATGGTGGTCCAAGGACCCCTGGATTATAATCTACTCCTTGGGCATGACTATATTTATTGCATGGGAGCCATCGTCTCCTCACTCTTTAGAGTAATGTGTTTTCCGCATGAAGGCAAAATGGTCAAGCTCGTAGACCAACTGTCGTTCCCTGGTTCACACATAGCAAATAGTCAAATGCCATCCCTAAATGGTATTCTCATGCAAGGAATTTCTCATCGATCTCCAGTCCGTCCACCTGATGAGCGTGAATGATTCAGGAGGATATGACTGAAACCCAGGGGGCATGCACCCTGGTCTGTTTTGGTAGGAAAACCTTGGGTATAGAGTAATTTTCCGCGGAGGATATATGACTAGTTTGACACACCCATCTATTTAGGAAAATGGGATTAGACTGGAATATGATTCCCTCTTCAAAGTTATGTGAGTTGAGGCGACTGCACCACTCACCTTTTTCTATTTCGGTAGACATCGCCAAGGAAGCATTTTGTTTGCGACGCGGATGGAGAGATTTCATATGGTAGCCTAGGAATTTTTTCGCTATACTTGGGGGCATGCAAACCTTTTTGCATGCAAGCGAAGAGAAACCATTTATTTTTTAAATTTGTAGGTCCTCTAAACCTTTAAACTCGTAAGGTTCGTCATTTCCTAGCTTGCATAAAGGAAGGATCCGGGGCAAAGCTTTAAAAGGTGCAAGCTCCATAAAAAATGGCATCTTAGATGAGATATTGTTATTATATGACTGGAACGAGCAGTTTTAACGTAGAATTCAAGCTCATTAAAATATAAACATAAGCAACGAGCAAATGTTTCCCCCAGAGTTTAAGATCATTAAAAAATGAACCAATTTTCTGGTAAATAACCATTGTGAATGCATTATCATCAGCTTTTCAACCTTGGTCATGTTCTCATCATCACCTCCACTCTATTTTTTTGGCTGATCATTCACCTCCATTTGATTTTTTACCCTTTCGAGGAGCATCTACGAAGAGTGATTCTATTAGCCATCCTTGTGACACTGCCATGATTGGAAAATTCCAAACCTTACCTGGAATCAGCTGCTACCCAAAATCATCACACATTCCTTGAAAAACGAGTCTCCTTTAAGCTCTTTTCAATTGACTCGTAAAATATGAAAAGATTGCCGAGCGATTAGCCTCTCCGGCTCGTTAAATTCATCGGAAGTGCTATCCCTCCTCTACATTTTAATCTTTTTGGACTTGAGGGATTATTACACAAAAAGATCGAGCGCTTGTCTTTTCTGGCTCGTTAAAATTACCGAACATTCATCCCTTTCATATTATTTTACGCTTTTTCAAACTTAAGGGATTATATGACGAAAAAGAATATTTGGAGTCTCCTTTCTGTCCCTTTTAGACTCTCTAAAATTGAAAAGGCCCGAGTTATCTTTGTCGTTAAATCGTTAAAACTGAATAGCGACAAACTCGTCCAAATGGACGAGAACGAGTTTCACTGTCGCTAGGCTCGTTAAAATATAGTGACAGGTTCGCCCGAAGGGTGAATTATAGAACAAGCATATGTTATCCTCCTCAAGCTTGACAAAAATAAATAGGTACTGGTCAGCAATGACTGGGGAAAATTGGGAAGAAAACTTGAAAAACTTTATTTGTAGCAAGTCGCTCTTCAACATGACACTTTCTCTCCGCATCCAAGTGAGGTTGGGTTGTTCCGTTCACTGGTCATATCACCATTGGTCCATCACACCATCCATATTTGGGGTTAAACCTACCAATCCATCATCAGTGTCGTCGATATGTTCAAGAGAAGTCATTCAAAGAATTCACATGTGTCTCACCTGCTGCAATACATTCATGCTCCATTCTTTTCATGACTGCCACCCTGAACCCTGTATCATCAGATCGTTTTCACCTCCAAAATCATTTTCTTCGTTCCATGTCGTAGATGTGGGATTCATTAAGGCCCTCCTACAATGGGTCACTTCTTGTCGACATTAGCTCATTGTCCAAAAAGTTGACCTAGGAACAACCCTTTCAGTACTTTGAAGCTTGCATGCCTCAATGGCAAGTTTCTCACTTTCACCAATAGGTTTACATTAATGGCCTTCGACCGAGATATTTTGCGTGGTGTTTGATGCTAAGTCCTTTTTCACACCGCGTGAATTGTATTATAGTACCTTGAGGGTCATTTTCATTATTGGTGACTCCTCTCGCGCCTGTTAACAACTTACATCATTGGCTGGTAATGAGGCAATGTCTTTCCATGTTCAACTCCAGAACATTTTTCACATGGATCGACTTGTACTCTGAGTGAATATTGAACGAGTTTTGGAGACCCCGGATCTAGTTTCATCCATCTGGGTTGTGATATATTTAGGAATATAAAGACATCAAATGTACATGATTGCCAAACAGATGATCATCCAAATCAAAGGATGATGAGTCCGAATCATTAGTCTACTACAAAAACGATTGTTTGTCCTATGTACATGAAAATGAATTTATAAAGCTGAGCATGGGAATGCTCGCCTCAGCTAGATCATGAAAAATATTATGAAGATAATGTATTGTATTGTATCTTATTACAGGTCGCCTCCCAGCTCAAAAAAACTTCGGATCCTCATGGTAAAGCATTTCACCTAACATCAAAAGATTAACGACCTCATGCTTTAGGGGGCAACTGTTATAGACATTTTTGGGCACTTCAACCCCAATCATAAATGTCCATAAATTGAGGGCTCCTAAGTCCCTAAAAGTGTTGCTTCACTAACTAAAGGAACAAGGTCAGCTGATTACATCATCTCCCAGAAGTTCTCCACTAAAAAGTGCTCATAAATGGTCAAAACTGGACAATACTAAAAACCCAGTGCAGAGGGTGCGATGCATATCACCTTCCCAGTGTACAAGGTGTGATGCATATTGGATTGCTCCTCTGTAGGGTGTGATGGTTGAGAATGGACAAATGGTAGGGACAAAATGCGAGGTGGAAGATCATGGAATCTTCCAGAAGCTCCCCCTCTGACACTTGCCTCTCTGTTTTCGACCAAGGATGAGTAAGAGGTCATCATTCTCCAAATGGAAGCAGGAACTATCAGAGAGAGGACACTAATCAAGATCCCAGAAGATGACTCACCTCCCTATAATCATCTATATATGGATCCCTCATCACAGAGATCAGAGGCTGGAATTATTGTATCTTATAGAGAAGTGCTGTTTGGTTTCTGTGTAACATTCATAGTGTTGGGTGATCTAAGATGTACTTGAGTGAAGAAGAGCATTTCTAACTGAGAGACATGATGCTGGTTTCAGCATATGGATTGTAAATCCTCTTGCTTACTTTTCATCTTAATAAAGCTATTCAAGTCTTCCTCCATATTCTTGTGTACTTGTTTATATATGCATTTGTATGGTTAACGCACATCTGGTCCTGTGTTATTTATGAATATAGATCTTTGTTCTTCGATAATAGTATGTTGCTGTGATTCCACAGGTGCTCTTTGAAGCTGGGCAGATGAAGAAGAAGCTGCAAAACTCTATCAGGAAGGAGAGGAAATCAAGCGCAAGACTAAGGTTGGTCTCCTTTGTTCCATTTCTATCTATTTTCATAAAGGAAAGCGAAAATAGACTTTACTTGTTTGTTTCTAAGATAGCTACCAGTCTTAGTGGGAATAGCAGCTTCCGAGTGGACATTATTCCCGGTAACACTCCTTGATCCACTTCACACTTTTTCTAACTTTTAGAGAGTTATCGAACTAGCTTGAGATGAGAAGCTCCAAATGAATTCGATCTACTTCCTTTTACAGGATTCAAGTGAGGTCGAATATGTGTCCTTTAGGCCAACTTGATCTCCATTAGGCCAACTTGGTGTGGAGGTTACATAAATCATATTTCACTCAATAATAAACCTTTTTATGTGATTCCAAAACCCAATAAGGGTATCTTCAATTGTATAATGACTCTATTGACTCAATATTAATCCTAGGAGTCCACAATGGGGACTTTGACTAATATAATGATCACCCAAGCATTAAACCCATGCTTTAATAATTCATTGATACAATAATAATAAAAATATTTATTCTTTTGACAAGTATATTACATAATGACTCAAATACATTTATGAAGACTGAACCTAGTTACATTCTTCAACACTCCCTCTTAACTATGTTGGTCAATAATTGTCATTGATGTCAATATGAGCATTTTTGAAGGTCACGATGACATGGACGATTACACTTGATGACATGGATGATTGTTTGAGGCCACACTTGGATCCCTAATGAAGATTCCCTAACCCTTATCCTAGTCCCAATGACCTTATGCATGAATAATTCAAAAATCCCCAAGGTTTGTACTATAATTCCTGAACATTCATAAAGAAAATCATTTTTTAACATTTTAAAGACATCATATTACGATGACTCCTTCACTAGCTTGTAGAGGACTCTTTCCCCTTTCCAATGAGCCCTCACTCATCCTCTAACTCCCATTGGTCTAAGAGAAAATGATTTTTTAAGATAATATACCATATTCTCTACCCTAGCTTACCTAAGCTCAGTTATACTAGTTGGAATCACCTCCAAAAGTCATGTCCCTTCATTTAAGATCGAAAGCTGTATAAATACAAGTATAAACTCTTCATTTTGATCATCAATTCGGTGAAGATATACAGAGAACAGTAAGAGAAGTTCACATCTCATGAAATGAGGTGGGAAAGGAAGACTACAAGGCATATTTTTTTGGGCTAATCGAATTACTGTTAGCTTGGAAAACTTAGACTTGAAATAGTCAACAGTGGAGGACATGAAGATAGACCTTTGGATGCATCCTACTTTGGACCTGCAATACTCTACCCTTGAACCTGTTGCGTACACCTTCCATTCCTCATATCTGTGTTATATAGCTCGGACAAGTTTGTGACAGCTACTGTGGAGGCTCAGACTCACATATGTGAAGGATTGGTATTGCAATAAGGCTTTGAGACCTCAAACCTAACTGCATATCAGGAAAGGATCAGACCAGGGTTATAGGACTTCAGACTTCACCACATCATTTTAGAACCTTGACCTAAAAAACAGTGAACCTAGACCATTGTTTCTTTGGAGCTCAGATAGGATAGATCTGTGGATGAATGATTGTGGAGGGCTCGGTGCTAGTAGAGGCATAAACAATCAACAGTAAGGCTTGAAGTGGTGATAGCTAGAAGCTTGTACAAGTTAAAAACTTGAATACCTTGGGCAGTGGAGCATTTGGTGGTTTGGACAGTGAAGTGCTAGACAATGAAGTATTAAGGAGTAGACTTGGAAGCAGCCCATTGACATCTCTGAAGAAAATTACAAGCATTGCTTAAAACATGTATTGAAAAATGAAGTAATTAAAGTTCTGAACAATGAAGTAATTGGAGCCTTAGGTATTGAAGCATTTGAGCTTTTAGAGAGTGAGCATATTGAAAACCTAGAGCAATCTTGTGGAGAATATGATCAAATGTTGAAGTAAGTCTTTCATACACTCTATTTAAAAATTGAAGGGTTGGAGCCCCTAAATCAAGGTTGGAGCCTTGAGAAAGATAGGGTTGGAGCCCTAGAGGTTGGAGCCTCATAAAATCCCAACTTGGAGCTTGGAAATAGGTTGGATCCTGGTAGATTGAAGGGTTGGACCCTCAACATCATTGTACTCAAACTTTTGTAAAAAGAGGATTGTTGTCCTCACTTGTTCCTAATAAAATTCTTATTATTTTCTGATTATAATTGTGAAGAATATTAACTAGTGAACATAACAATTAAAAATAAATATTGATTCACCCCCCTCACAATATTTCCAACAATTGGTATTAGAGACTGCTTCTTCATAATTATCCTAAGAGTTGGAAGAAGGATTCTTAGTCATAATGACCAGTAATGTTTCAGGAAATATCCCTCAATTTGATGGAACAAAATTTTCCTTTTGGAAACGTAGGATGACATTTTATTTAATGTCTCCTGGACCAAAAGTATGGAAATCAGTTCAAGATGGGTATAAATTTCCATCTTCTCCACCAACCAATCCGGGTGGAAGAAAAATTTATATAGAAAATTCCAAAGCACTAAATTCCATAACAAGTGGAATTTCTGATTCATAATTTACAAAGGTTATGAACTGTGAATCTTCCAAGGAAATGTGGGACAAGTTTATTGGTATCTATGATGGAGACTCCAAGGTCAAGAAGGAAAACTTCAAACACATAGAAGACAATTTGAGAGTCTTAAAATGGATGACGAAGAAGAACTTGCAGCCTTTTTCCTCTGAGTGGATGAAGTTGTCAACTCACTAAAGGGTCTAGGAGAAACCGTTGAAGAAATCATAATTGTCCAAAAGGTTTTGAGATCGCTTCCAGAACATTTTGATTCCAAATTCATTGCCATAGAAGAAATGAAGGACTTGGATGACCTAAAAATGGACGAACTTCATAGGATTCTCATTACATATGAAATGAGAAAAGGAATCCCAAACTCTAAGGAAGCAACATTCAAGGCTTCAAAAACATTGAAGAAAGGAAAGAAGTATAGGAGTCATGATTCCGATACTGAAATAGAACTAGCACAATTCGTGAAGAAACTAAGGAAAGAGTCCAAGCTCAAAGGTAAGTATCCTCTCATTTGTTTTAAATGTGGTAGAATAGGACATTATGCTACAAAGTGTCCTCATAAACATGATAGCGGTGATGAAGATGAATATAAAAAGATGATGTTCAAGAAGAAAGGGTCAAATAAGAAGAATTTCTTCTCCAAACAAGATGACTCTGATGAAGAAGAATTTGTGATTACAAAGAAAAAATCAACTAAAATTATATTTCTACTCAAAATGGATAATGATTAATCTTATGAACAAGATGACTATATTGGAAGTAGTGAAGTATTGTTCATGGAATATAAAAATGATGATGATTCAGAGAAAAAAAAAAAGAAGATGAAGGAAACATAGATGAATTACTAATTAGTGTTATTAAAGAAAATGAGAAATTAAGGAAGAAGATCATTTCTCTCAAAATATAAAAGGAAGAAGCAAAAAGGAAGGAAGAAATTTTGAACAAGCAGCTAAAATAAAGAGAAGAAATATGTGAGAAACGTGAAGCTGAAATTGTCTCTCTAAAGAAAGAGTTAAATCGGGTTAATAAGAGGTGGCAAAGCTCTCAAACTCTTGATAACATCCTTAATACTCAAAGATCACAACATGATAAGGCTGGAATTGTTTTCAAAGGTGAATCATCAAATAATGCCAATGAATAAATCCAAAGAAGTTATGCTAACATCCTTTGCAATCATCCAAAAGAGAAGAAGTCGTTCCACCAACAACAAATATCCACTTACAACAACCCAAGGAATGAAGGAAAGTTATCTCCAGAAAATAATGTTACCTCAAGTCAAGGCTATTCTAACAGGTGTCAAAACTATCTTTCTTGGTTTTTGTTTCTATTGTAAAAAAATTGGTCATAAAGCTAAGAATTGGAAGGCTTATAAGAATAATAGCTCAAGGAGATATAGGGCCAATTATCAAAGCAAACCACTTTCCTCAAAATAGCAAGGTAAAATCAATACCTATAATTATTTTGATCCTTTGGCTAAGTATGACCTAGCATGTTCAAAATACAATTATTTTGACCATGATACACAAAATTTTCCATTTATATAAAAAAGGGAAGAGTTGAAGAAGGAGGAACCTACTACAGATAAATGTGGCATAGCTTTATGTGCACAAAGTAATGAAAATCAATGGTTTGTGGATAGTGGATAGTCAAGACACATGACAGATGACCAAAATAAGTTTAACTCATTAAACAAAAAGGATGGAAATGTATCCTTTTGAACTAGATATGCTAAACTTGTCGAAAAAGGGATGGTTTCTCTTGTTAATGGAAAGGGAAAAAGCACAAAACGCACTATTGGTAGAAGGACTCAAACACAATCTTTTAAGTGTTAGCCATATTTATGACCAAGGACGTAATTTTATCTTTAGTACTAAAGGTTCTGAGATAAGAAAATCCTCTTCAGGAGAACCTGTGGGAAAAGGAGTGAGAACACCAGATAATGTATACATTTTAAGTAAAATTCAAGAAGAAAAATGCTCTATGGGTCAAGCAAATAAAAGTTGGTTATGGCACAAGAGATTGGGACATCTAAACTTTGACGACTTGCTTAATATCAGCAAAACAAGTGCAGTGAGGGACATTCCAAACATTATAAAGCCAGAACAGGTTGTGTGTGGCCCGTGTCAACATGGAAAGCAAACTAGAACTTGCTTCAAGACAAAGGAATTCTCAACATCAAAACCTTTGGAGATCATACATGCATATTTATGTGGACCAACCTAAACTCCATCACTACAAGGTGAAAGGTACTTTTATCTATTTGTATATGGCTATACTAGAATGATGTGGGTATTCTTTATAAATTTTAAATCCAAATCTTTTGAATGTTTTAAGAATTTCAAAGCTCTTGTGGAAAATGAAAAGAATAAAAAAATCAAGTGTCTTAGAACAGATAGAGGAGGAGAATTTACTTCAAAGGAATTCAATGATTTCTATGAAACACATGGAATACAAAGAGAAATCTCCGTAGCTAGAACTCCTAAACAAAATGGAGTAGTGTAAAGAAGAAACATAATTGTGCAAGAAATGGTGAGAACAATGTTACTAGCAGATGATTTGCAAGCCAAGTGTTGGAAAGAAGTTGTTGGGGTGGCAATGTATACCTTGAATAGATCCCCACTAAGACCAAATAATGAAAAAAATATGTACAAATTATGGAAAGGAAGGCCCACTTTAGTAAAATATTTTACAATTTTTGGAAGTAAATGCTTTATGAAGATCAATGAAGACTCACTGGGCAAGTTTGATTTTCATGTTCATGAAGGAATATTTCTGGGATATTCTACAAGGAGAAAAGCATACAAATGCTACAATAATCTACTATGAAAGATAATAGAAAACATTGATGTGAAGATTGGCGAAGCGCTTATATAAATGGAAATTGAAGTCTGTGAAGAAGATTCTATTCTTGAAGAATCTGAAGAAGATACAATAAAGGAAGAAAAGGATCAAGAAAGTCAAAAGGAACCATCTCAAACTCTATCAAAAGTGAAATTTGTTGAAAAACACCATCCGAAAGAGAATGTTATTGGGAATGTAGATGATGGAATACAAACCCAAAGAAAGATGACAAATACACCAAGAAAATATGATGTTTCCTTACTTTCCATGGTAGAACTAGAAAACTTTGCTCAAGCTAGTATGGACCCTCATTGGGTGAATGCTATTGAAGAAGAAATGTTTCAAATCGAAAAGAATGAAATATGGGAACTTGTACCTCATCCAAAAGATAAAAATATTATTGGAACCAAATGGGTGTTCAAAAAAAAAATGAACGAAGATGGACAGATCATCATAAATAAGGAAAGGCTTGTTTGTAAAGGATACTCACAAATTGAAGGAATTGATTTTGAAGAAACTTTTGCCCTCGTAGCTCGATTGGAAGCTATAAGAATGTTTTTGGAATTTTCTTGTTCAAAGGGGTTCAAAGTTTATCAAATGGATGTGAAATCAACATTTCTGAATGGTGACCTAAAGGAAGAAGTCTACATGGAGCAACCAGAAGGGTTTGATCTAGCAGAAGGAAAAGAATTTGTATGTAAGTTTAAAAAAAGGCGTTATATGGATTGAAACAATCTCCTAGAGCTTGGTACGCAAGATTGGATCATTATATACAACAACAATGTTTCAAAAAGTGGGTGGCAGGAACTAATATCTACATGAAAATGGACAAGGATAAATTACTAGTCACTCTTGTATATGTTGATGATCTAATTTTTGCTAGCAACAATGATGAGATGAGTCATGAATTTTCTCAAAATATGTATAAGGAATTTGAAATGTCTATGATTGGTAAATTATCTTACTTCCTTAGACTACAAGTAATTCAAACTAATGCAGGTATGTTCATATCCCAAGCAAAATATCTTAAAGACATGCTTAAGAGATATGGGATGGAAGAATGTGCTCCTATGAGCACAACGATGACTACAGATTGAAAATTAAGAAAAGATGATGAATCCCCTTTGGTAGATGCAACTCTTTACAGGTCAATAATTGGATCTCTTCTATACATAACTACTTCATGACTTGATATTATGCAAGCAGTAGGAATGGTGGCAAGATTTCAACCAGCTCCTAAGGAATCCCATTTGCTGGTTGTGAAAAGAATTCTCAGATATTTGAAAGGTAATCCTAATTTTGGCCTATGGTATCCCAAAAGAAAAACTCTCACCGTGAAATCTTACATCGATGTTGATTGGGCTAGAAGGGTAGATGATCGAAAAAGTACTAGCAAAAAATGGATTTTTCATGGGAGACTATCTTGTATGTTGGCTCAGCAAAAAACCAATCTTCTATATCTCTCTCCATAGCTGAAGCAGAATATATAGTTATTTCAAATTGTTATAAACAAATATTGTGGATGAAGGAAGCACTGAAATATGTCAACATAGAGACTAATCAACCAATCATTATATATTGTGACAACACCCACGCCATCAGTCTTTCAAAGAATCCGGTAATGCACTCGAAGACAAAACATATTCCAATCAAATACCACTTTCTCCAAGAACAAGTTGCAGAAGAGAATATCATATTGGAATACGTCAATATAAAGGAATAAATTGCATATGTCTTCACAAAACCCCTACCACGAGAAGCATTTGAATATCTTCGCCAAAATATGGGGGTCATTGCTCTTGTGTCACATTAAGACAACACATTAACAAGGATAGTACCACCATGACAAGGGGAGAAGCATGACAAGAAGCAGCTTGATAAGGGGAGTACTTGGACACCCCATTTTCCATTGATGTCAAAGGGGGAGAAAATGTTGGAAGAAGAGAGAATATTTCCATCAATGACAAAGGGGGAGATTGTTTGTCAATAATTTTCATTGATATCAATATGAGCATTGTTGAAGGTCATGATGACATGGATGATTGTTGGAGGCCACACTTGGAGCACTAAGGAATATTCCCTAACCCTTATCCTAGTCCCAATGACATTATGTATGAAGAATTCTAAAATCCCCAAGGTCTATACTATAATTCTTGAAAATTCATAAAGAAAATTATCTTTTAACATTTTAAACACATCATATTACAATGACTCCTTCACTAGCTTGTAAAGGACTCTTCCCCCTTTCCAATGATCCCTCATTCATCCTCTAACTCCCATTAGTCTAAGAGAAAATGATATTTTAAAATAATATATCATATTCTCTACCCTAGCCTACCTAATCCAAGTTATACTAGTTGGCCTCACCTCCAAAAGTCATGTCCCTTCATTTAAGGTCGAAAACTGTATAATTACAAGTCTAAAATATTCATTTTTATCATCAATTTGGCGAAAATATACACAAAACGGTAAGAGGAGTTCACATCTCTTGAACTGAGTGGGAAAGGAAGACTACACGACATATTGTTTTGGGCTAATTTAATTACAATCAGCTTGGAAAACTTGGGCTTGAAACAGTGAACAATGGAGGATGTTAAGGTAGACATGTGGATGCATCCTACTTCGGACCTATAATACTCTACCCTCGAACCATTTGGGTACACCTTCCATTCCTCGTATTTGTGTTATATAGATCATACAAGTCTGTAATAGCTACTGTGGAGGCTCGGACTCACATCTGTGAAGGATTGGTATTGCAATAAGGATTTGAGACCTCAGACCTAACCGCAGATCAGTCAAGGCTCAGACCATGGTTATAGAACTTCGAATTTCACCACAACATTTCGAAACCTTGACCTAGACAACAATGAACCTAGACCAATGTTTATTTGGAGCTCAGATAGGATATATCTGTGGAGGAATGACTATGGAGGGCTCGGTGCTAGTAGAGGAATAAACAATCAACAGTAAGGCTTGAAGTGCTGATAGTTGGAAGCTTGTACAAGTTAAAAACTTGAAGACCTTGGACAGTGGAGGATTTGGTGGTTTGGACAGTGAAGTGCTATACAATGAACTATTAAGGAGTAGACTTGGAATCAACCCATTGACATCTCTGAAGCGAATTACAATCATCATTTGAAGCAAGTATTGAACATTGAAGTAATTAAAGTTCTGAACAATGAAGTAATTGGAGCCTTTAACAATGAAGTGTTTGAGCTTTTGGAGAGTGATCATATTGAAAACCTAGAGCAGTCTTTTGGAGAAGATGATCAGTTGTTGAAGTAAGTCTTTCACACACTTTATTTAAAAATTGAAGGGTTGGAGTCCCTAAAACGAGGTTGGAGCCTTGAGAAAGATAGGTTTGGAGCCCTAGAGGTTGGAGCCTGATAAAAGCCCAAGTTGGAGCTTGGAAACATGTTGGATCCTGGTAGATTGAAGGGTTGGACTCTCAACATCATTTTACTCAAACTTTTGTAAAAAGAGGATTGGTGTCCTCACTTGTTCCTAATAAAATTCTTATTATTTTCTAATTATAATTGTGAAGAATCTTAACTAGTAAACGTAACAATTGAAAATAAATATTGATTCACCCCCCTCTCAGTATTTCCAACAAACTAGGGAGGTATTCGTAATATAAAAATATAATGGAAGATCTCAAACTATATGAACAATGAAGAGTTTAGGCACTGCAATGCCATGGACTAGATTCCTGACCAAGGCAATCTATCCATTGGTCCCTCAACATTTTAGGCACCACAATGCCACGGACTAGATTCTTGACCAGGGTAATCTATCCAAGTGGGACTAAGGTTGACTTAAGATTTCAGCCTCTCTAGGCACCATCAAGCTTACTTGATAACCACCAACCCAGGGACCTAGGTGCGTATCTGAGGTCAGAGCTCTATGACCAACACCACCCTCCCTACTTTGGGACCTAGACATCAACACAAAGTGCCAACCAAATGTCCTCCCGGGAAATGCTTCACTTGCAAAGCCTCAACAAGTCTCTCATGATAAAACTAATCGATAACCGACATGCTATCAAAACTTCAAGAGATTTACCTGTACAAACACAAACCCAATCAGTAATACACTTTCAAATGTACATAATCAAATACAAACCTCTGGGGTCTTCTAGACAAATTGATGTTGCTTCTCAAATTTCCATAGTAGGACTTAGAGCTTTCCCAATGAATCTTGACGGAAGATTCCTCAACCATGTAGTTTCCTTTCCTACTTCTCATGCAACAACATATTTCATAAATCGATCGGATTTTCTCATCTTAGTAGCCTTCCAAAATGCATTCTCCAATTTTCTTCTCTCACTCATGGCCTTCACTAAAACTTATCGTTGTTAGTCCTGGTCTAGTGCATGACACAAGAAGTATAGAACCATATTTGTCACTCCCTCTTAATCAAAGAGGATCTAATCATTCTTGTACAAGGAATATTCTCAACCATCCTCTTATCCTAAGGATATTACTTTCATCTGTTCTCCTTCTCAATCTAGGGAGATTTATTTCATTCAAGCTTCCTCTTAACCTAGGGAGGTTTCATCCATGTTCCCTCCTAACTTAGGGAGTTCTACTTGTTCTTTATGACATCGGAGAATATTTCATGGCTTCCATCCTTCTCATCAGAGTTATCATTACCATCACCATTCACATCATGCTTATCACATCAACTTTTATTTACAAACATCTTTAGTATCTTAAAGATCACGTACCTACACAACTTAGATAGCAAGTACAACCAAATCTATAGAAGCATGAAGTTAACCATATCAAAATTACGAAAGCATTTAACTTTATATATATCAAATTCCCAAACAAGAGAGACATACTCTTCAACATCTTGCTAGGTACTTTATCATAAACACTAGACTACTTTATCATAACAACTTTCATTACATATAGGGTTCCAATGTTTCTTCCAAAGGTACGACATACCCTACTACAATATATAGAAAACCCTAGAAAGAATTCAAACAAATATAGATCTACAAAGTGTCTAACAAGTTTTAGAATTCATATGTTAGACTTCCCACTAGGGTTTCATACAAACCCTAGATTTCATACATGAGATTTAACCATCAAAACCAATCACAACTCAGTCAACAACATGAATAGCTTCCACTAGGGTTTGTTTCAAACCTTATAATTACTTAATAAAATATAAATCACAACTAAAACTCAGATTCCAACAAACTTACACAAATCTCAAATTATCACATTGTCATCATATATCAGAGATTTTATTTCTACTAAACTTTAACTCTGAAACCCTGGAATGTGTTAGTGTCAGTCTTTCCAGCCTTCCTCCAGTGATCAAATGTGCTCTTACAAAGTGGTTTCAGAGTGTTAAGGTCAAATTTTGTCATTTCAAAGAGTTTTCAAGCAAAATTTGGTCACTAGGCATTAGGTCTAGGGTTTGCTCTTACTCTTTTCAAAGTTGCCCAAATGCCAACCTATGTCACTATTCAGCTGAGCCTATCATCATTCAGAGGGTTTTCATCATCATGTCAAGTTCCATAGGGTCATTTTATAGCTTATCCATGCTTCAGTTGTGCCTAGGCAAGGTTCATTTCCCTCTCCTAGGGTTTTGAAGGCAATTTCTCTTGGACGGTCAAATCAATGGAAAAACTTGTTTCTTGATGTTCATACACCTTCCCCTATCCTTAATGTACCTTATCAAGCATTTCCCAACACTCAGATCCCCCAAAATCCTCATTTTTGCACAAACCCTAGTTTCTTGCTACAACTTGGCAATTTTCTAGGTTGGGCCTGTGTTTTTCCCTTTTGGACCCCTTCCCCTCAATCAATCTATGAGATTCCACTTTCCCCTGCTTCCTAACATCCTTCCCTACTCCCAAAAATTTCCTCAAGAATTTAGAAGCCCCTTATCCCCTTCATTTCGCTTCATTTCGACCAAAACCCTTGTTCCACACATCGAAATAAGTTTCACTAAAATGATGTTTCTGAGCAATCAACGATAATTTTTTCAAAAATGAGAGAGGTTTTTGTCTAGAACATGCCAAGGAAGAAAAACCTCCTTCACTTTTTGCACAGGTGTCATGGTTTTAAAGAAATGTCAAAAATACCGACGAGAATGAAGGTGCTCCAAGGACGGTTGGCCAAAGCACAAAAACGAAGGAAAACGCCAGATCCAATCCAAATTTTGGCCAAAGTCTCTTTGACTGAGCATGGTACTTGATTGAGGACTCCCAACCCAAATTTAAAGAAATTTGGAGAAAAAATTGTCATTTGTGAATTTTTTGTGCCAAACACAGGTTTTTGCTCATTAACGCGTCTCACCCTCGGTGAGACGCGTCGTCCCAGCAACTCCATTTGACAAAAACTCAGAATTTCCAGATTTGGAATGCAAAGTTACATATGCACATGGATGGACTTGAGATTTTGTGAAGTTTTGGGCCTCCAGAAAGTCAAAAAACATGCAAAATTTGACTTTCTGCCACCTTTTTGAACTACAGAAAGCTGTCTTGGGAGAATTGATTTTTGGCAGGGCAAATGAACTCCAAATCCAAAAATTCTAGTTGGGTTGAAACGTAGACTCACAGACCTTTCCAAAAAGCCTATGCTTGCCCAATTTTTCCACCTGCAAGTGCCCTAGACATGGCTCCAAAGGGGCGCGACATGTCAGGCAGGGGGGCGCGACATGTTAGGCAGAATTGCCCAGAAATGCACTGTACAGCCCAGAAAACGTAGATTTGACTCAGTTTGACTTTTTGAGGTGAATGATGATTCTCTTTGATGTAATTATGGTACTTTTATGAGACTTTTACTCTTATGTATCTCTTCTAGAAGATTCATTCATGAAATAGGTGAAAATTAAATGAATGAATTGGTTTCCAAGTTTATAGAGGCAAGTTGTTATGATTGCCTAGTTTGTAGTGCTAAGACTAGAAGTGGTTGAAACAGCTCCTAGGATAGTGAGCTCAACCCATAGAGGCAGGGAAAGAGGTTAGATCATCTATATTATGTACTTTCATATTCATTTTCATGGTTGGACTCTTGAGGGAGAAGCTATCATTGTATTATTTCACTGTATCTCTACAATTTTTGGCTAAGGAAGACCAGGGTTTTGCAGTCCTCTTTAGGATTCTTGTGGACTCATGTGTTGATGTTGTGTTTCTCAATGTTCTTGTAAGCTTTTTTATGTGATTCGTTTCCTTTCTTTACTTCTGCACATTAAACAAATGAAGTGTTAAGGTAAGAATTCATGCTTGCCATGCTCTGCTTTTAAGTTTGTTTAATTTCAATGTTTTCTACTGTCTAAAGAGAATTCAAAGTTATTGTTTGCTCTCTTTAGCTCTCCTTCTTTCATTCCTGACCATCCACTTCAGTTAAAGGCATCAACACTGTATCCTACCTTGCCCCAAGGAACCCCCTGCAGAAACTGTGTCCCATCCCCGCACCCAAAATTGCCATCCCCTCAATTTGCCGCCAAAAACCCAAAAAACCCCAAATCAACCCTTTTGATCAGTTTACTAGCCTAAAATCAGTGTTACCCTATTGGTCATCTCATCTATTGAATATTTTACGAGATAGACCGGAGAGAGCCTTCTCCTGCCCCATAGGGCTAGCTACGAGGCTAAATGGTTTGATGTTGCCTTGAGGTTTGCCTTTCTCAGCCTGACATGAAATTTCAAGCGCTAACATACTGGCGGCCATACTAGGGAGAAAAAACTTATCGTTTGCTCTTGACATGTTATTTCATAAGTCTTAGACGGAGTCTAAAGATACGCCAGGTAGCCTTTGAGCACGCTCTTGTTTTACATCAGCGTTAGTAGATAAACGCTGCTTCAGTCGATCTCTGTGAGCTTGTGAAAGTAGCGCTTCATTGGCACTTTTATCCCAGTATAATTGTTAACTTTGAGCCGTGAAGATACGTTGAGAGTTTTCACAGGCTGAAATCATTCACCTGGCGACTCCTTTCACTGAAGAATCCAGCAATCAGTGCTTCATGCTGACTTCACTGCAGAGAGATCAGTAGCTTTGAGCTTTTCAAGATGGACCAAATCACAAGAAGATATGCTCCCTTGAGCCGAGATCACATCCCTGGTTTTC
>APFE031378957.1:0-12878 GCA_000404065.3 Pinus taeda
AACCTGCTTAATGAATAGATTGGCACAAGTTTCTCCACTAAACCGTCTCGAGTGAAGAGAACCCCCCAGAAAATCCAAGTGAGTCTAGCCGATGTCTGCACCAGGTACAGTGGGATCTTCCCTCCACCGTCACCTTAGGAAGAATCCTATAGAATATGGTCACTATGGTTACCAACGGAAACAAATATACCTGGGGGAACAGTCTACGATCCGATACGAGCGCAAGGGCAGAGTAGCAAGCTCAATCCCCTTGAAGGCTCCTTGACATAAACAAAGTTTTACCAGCAAGTGACCCCAGGCTCCTCGACAATGGTTAATCCAAGGTTTACCGTTTGTAATACGTGAATATCTGGCATCGTTCCCAATGAGGAAGGATTGATTCCCACACAGGTTCAGACACTATCTCGTGCTTCTCCTTTAAGAGGAGCTTTCCCAGAGCATAGATGTAACAATTAGATTTTCTCCCTACCACAAGATCAACTACTTGCTTGTTTTACTGTCTTGGAAAGTTAACTAAAACCTATTCCAAGACACTAGCCTAAGCTAGATTGGTGGAAAGAGTCCTAAAAATGCAAAAATTACTAGATAAATTTTAATTAAGCGCTGTGTTATTTAGAATGTTATTACTCAAAAGGGTAAATGGATATGAAACCAATGGTGTTATGACCCAACCCAAAGCTGAATGCAATCGAATATGATAATGTAATCTTATCAATTCGATGAATCCTAACTAAATTAAGGAGAGTGTTTCCATTCACTTCCAACAATGCAAGAAAATGATCACTAAGAGAAAATATAACAAATTCTCTAATGCACTAATTTCATCAAGAAAAACTAATGCAAATCAATTCCAAAATATTTTTTTTTTTTTAATTTTCGTGTGCTAAAAACAAGCATAAAAATATGTAAATTCAAATAAAAGAAAGATGATCTAAATCTATGATTGATTTTTCAGAATGTAAACTATGCAATTGTAATCTATGCACAATTCACTTTGAAAAGTATGCAAATGTAATCTATGCGCATTTTTCATTCATATTCTGAAAACGAGAATTCTAATTATGCAAATGTGATCTATGCAAGAGAATTCTCAAACACAAGATGATTCTAATGTAATCTAAGAACCAATCAAGTGCAAGTCAAAAAAATTGGGTTTGAGTTCCAAAGATCAAAAATAAAAACACTCAAAGCCAATTAACACTCATACATAAGCAAAAACAAAAGCAAAAACAAAAGCAAAAAGATGAAAAATTGTGAAAAGACTGAGACAAACCTCCAAGTAATGACCAAAGGAAATAAAATTGAGAATTTCTTAAAATCTTAAATAGGAATGCCAATGGAATTAACCTAAGAAAAGTTCCTGACAAGTCACGTGCAAATCTAGGCAGAGGCTAAAAACACATTAACAAAACCTAAGCTGACTGAAAGAGAAAATCTTAAGTTTTTCAAAATTTTGATAGGGTCCGCAGGCTCCCAGTTTACCAAGGTGTGGTACCGCTCTATGTGTAAAGCAGAAGTGCGGGTATGTACGCACTGTGTTACAAGCAGAGGGTGCGGTCCTCTCCCAAAAGTATGAAAAACGAAAAATAATCCAAGATCTACTAAATCTACCCAATTCCACACACAACAATCCAAAAACAGAAACAAAAACATAGTTTCTTAGGTCAAAGTAAAAGCAAGGAAAGCAATCAAGTCCCCAGCGGAGTTGCCATTTTTTCACGCGGAATGAGTCGATATTGCGGACAAGATAGACCTTCCTAGAATCTAAATAAGACCTAATGACAAGAAAACCAACCAGACACTATCTTTCTCTAAATGATCTTTATAAATAATGGCAAACAAATTTGTTTAAGGCCTACCTCATGTCCAACGCAAGTTTGGGGATGCCTTCGCTCCTTTGATCCAAGTAAGTTCTTTTGTCGCAAACCTGCAAACACAAACAAGGCAAATGATTAAATAGCACCTAAATAACCAGTATTATAAAAACATATTTAACATGAAAGTCAAGGAGTCCATGAAACAAATAACATAAGATACTTGTTGAGAAAAATGAGCTTGATTGTATTAATTCAAAAGAAGAACTTTACAACCTTTGCCTTGACGCTATACAAGCTCCTCCCAGGGTCCAACAAGAAGTCTCCTCTACTTTGACAAGCTTCACTCACTCCCCAATGAAGCCAAAAAGATATGTGATCTCTCCTCTTAAGCTCAAATAGGAAGTCTTGATTTCACTAGCATTTACCCTCAAAAGTTCAGCTTCTAACCTCTCTAGCCACTAACCCAATGCCTCAATTTACAGTACAATGGAGGGCAGTTACTAGGTCCTCCTTCAAAGGGATAGAATCCTCCTTCAAAGGGATAGCTACTCCTAACAAGGGATTAGCTCCTTCTCTTTTGGGATGCATGAACCACTTTGGAGCGAACAATCCACGTCAAAATTCCTTCTAGAAGCCTCTAGAATTAATCCAAAGTGAGATTTTTAGGATAAAAATTGCACCTTTTGACTTTCACATGAGTACGCACCCTCCCCTTTACATACAAAGCATATAAGTACACAGGTATTCTGAATAAAAGGTGCGGGCCCGCAGGCAAAAGTGAGAGAAAGTGCGGAACCAGAGTTACATTGTTTTTTTGATGTCTTTCTCTCATTTCCAAAGCTTGTTTTGAAGAGATGAGGTATGAGACTTTCTTAGGAGGCTGGTATAGCTGGTGATAAACCCATACCGACTGCAAATAATCAAGGTGACGATATGTTTGAATAACACCTGCTAGAAGGGATACATATTTATACACAATCAAAGAAACATGAAGATAGTCTCCATAGCCAGAGTTGCAAGCGGATTGCAAAATAAATCTCGAATGAAAAATAGATAAAGACAAGCACTGTGCGAAAAAATGAATCAAGTTAATGCATAAAAATAAATAAACCTATGTGGGAAGGAATTAGAGATTCTATTTGAGGATTAAAGTAACAACCCTTAAATCATTGACATAGTAGATTTCACCATAAAACAAACGATATATATATAGCTACCTATATATATATATATTCTTAGAAGGATTACAAACCCTCTTTGAGTAAAGAGGTCTCGGTGGAAAAAGATTTCGAAATTCAAAATTACAACTAAGTCGATCTGTAGAGCTTCAAAATACAATAAACTAATGACCATGAACCCAAAGCTTGAGAAGCAGGTCAAGGGAATTTTCTAACTGAAGCAGATAAAAGACACAGTCACAGGGTCTTCATAACAGGTCCCAGATAACTGCTTACAAAAATAACATAAACCATAAAAATCCTAGCCAAAAGACCGATGTAAGAACAAGATAAGCCTCAGGAGCTATAGCTCTAGAACAGGGAAAATTATGGAGTAAAACCACATACCCGGAGGCCAGACATAGTATCAATACAAATCCTTGACCGGATTTTGAGAGGAAGGCGTAGAGATTTCAATCTTGAAAGGCTAAGAAAACTTCTGGCAAAACCTATTAAATCAACAAGTGAGATCTCATTAACCTCTGTAAATATTCAAAAAAAAAATACACAGTATATACTTAACCAATTGGAGACAGAATTCCTTACCTAGCCAAGGTTGTGGCATGCGCGCCTCTTCCACAACATTGAGGAACCAACATGGCATGTTGTGAACCTGAGAATCTAGATAAACGTTAAAGCATGAGCAAGGCATTACAAGTAAATAAATTAATCAATCTTATGTTAATAAGTTTCGACTTTGGGTAAGAAAACTAAAGTTGAAGCTCGAAAGGCTAAGAAGTCTGTCGCTAGAAGACTTAACATCAACAATGAAACATAGATGGCATGAAATAAGGATAAGTGTTCCCTCACCACCGTAGGATGAGCCCAATGCAAGGAGAGTCGTTGATGGGTAATGGTTCTTGAGAAGAGGACGATAGATGGAAACCGAATGGAAGACTCTGAAGGTCGGCTCCTGCCTTCACCGAATGGATACATGCAATGCATTAGAATCAATGCCTCGAGGATTGCCATAAAGTGCTACCATGCATCCAACTAGTATTCCACCATCGATTATATGTGTTGAATATACTAAGGCCATCATGCGAACGTTGGCACAGGGGTCATCATGAATATCATGTGTTGGATGTGTATGGATTACCACTAGTTAAACAAATCGACCATCAAATATAACTACCCCTTACCTTGTGTAGATGAGTTGTTTGATCAGGTGTGGGGTGCAACTCTATTTTCAAAGATTGACCTTCATTTTGGTTACCACCAGATCAGAGTTAAGGAGGAAGACAAAGATAAAACATCTTTTAGAACTCACTATGTACATTATGAGTTCGTTGTGTTTCCCTTGGGGCTGACTAATGCCCTCACAACTTTCATGTGTCCCAAGAACAATATATTCCATCAGTGTTTGGATAAATTGTATTGATTTTTATGAATGTAGAAGAGCACAAAGAACATCTCTGTATATTTCTTAAAACATTAAGAGAGCATTAGTTGTATGCAAAATATAATAAATCTAGTATTTAAGACAGGTCATTACGAAGGATGCAATTACCGTGGGCCCTGAAAAGATAAAAATAATAATGGAATGACCAGTACCAAAAGATGTGGTAGACATAAGGTCATTCATGGGTCTATTCAGATACTATAGACAATTTGTTGAAGGTTTTTCCAGGGTAGCATACCCCATCACCTCTCTATAGAACAAGGGAAAGACTTTCAAGTGGACCATGGAATGTCAAAAGAGTTTTGATCAACTTAATCATTTACTTACCACCGCACCTATTTTGAGCATTGTAGACTGAAATACAGAATATGTGGTTTGTACAAATGCTAGAAAGGAAGGTGTTTATGGCGTACTAATGCAGGAAGGCAAAGTAATTGCTTATGACTAGGAAACTTAGGGAGGAAGATAAAAAATATTCAGCCTATGCCTTAAGACAAACAACAATTATACATGCATTAAAAATGCGGCGACATTATTTGATGGGTAGGAAATTTCTTTTAATGATTGATCATAATAGTTTAACTAAATATTTTAAAAAACCCACTTTGAATGCTAGGGAAGCTCATTGTGTCAATTTCCTAAGCGGATTTGATTTTGAAATAAAGCACTTGAAAGGCAAAGAAAACTAGGTTGCAGATGCCTTAAGTCAAAAAGTACATTTTATATATAAAGTCTCATTCAGTGAAGCACGAACTCACCTTAATGATCTGATTAAGCAGGCACGGAGGTCTAATCTAGAATATAAACTTTTATGGTAGTAAAAGTTTTTCTTAAACAACAACGAAACAACAAATAGGATATAAAATAAATCATGAAGGCATGTTGATTTATAAGCAAAGAAAATATTTACCTAACTAGAAAAATTTTAAAGTATTAATTCTAGAAGAATATCATAAAACTCCATATGCAGGCCATCTCAGATATCAGAAACTAATTACCACACTTAGAAACGAATATTTATGTCCTGTAGTGAAGAAAGAAGTGACTGAATACTTTGCTCGCTGTCTGGAATGTCAAAACGTAAAATCAGAGCATAGTCACCTAGCCGAGTTGTTTCCCCTGTTGCCTATTCTAGAATGGAGATGGGAAACCATTTCCATCGACTTTATTACGGGACTACCTAATTCAAGAAAGAAAAATGATTCAATAATTGTGGTGGTAGATAACTTGAGCATGTCTTCTCACTTCATACCAGTACAATCAACCTATAAGGTTGTACAAATTGCTAATATATTCATGCAAACCATTTTTAAATTACATGGATTACAAAAGGTCATAATTTCTGATTGTGATGTAAAATTCACAATAGATTTCTGGAAAACCTTATTTGAAGGTTTAGGCACCTAGCTACATTTCAGTACTTCTTACCACCCCCAAGATTATGGGCATACCAAATGAGTAAATTAGGTAGTGGAAGATATGCTACGGACTTACGTAATGCAACAACCATCCAAATGGGAGGACTACCTACATTTGGTAGAATTTTCTTATAACAATGGTTACCACACATCACAACAAATGAGTTTGTTTGAAGTACTTTATGGATGAAAGTGCATGACACCTTCGAGTTGGGGTGGGATAGAGGATAAGTTGATGTTGGGGGCGGACATGTTAAAAGAAATGGAGGAGATGGTTAAAAGCATACAATCTAATTTAAAGGTTGTGTAAGACAGACAAAAGAACTTTGCTGATTGAAAGAGAAGTTTCCGGGAATTTCAAATTGGAGATCATGTTTATGTATGGGTACGGGACAAGAAATGTACATTACAATGGAGTGGATGTTCCAAATTAGCACCCCGATTTTGGCTCGAATCGGACCAACGGCCTACGAGGTCGCTTTGCCTAGCCACAAGATATATAGGTAATTTAATTTTTGTAATAATAAAGATGGCAAGACAAGTTGCCAAGGAAAAGAATTGACTAAAATTTTCCTATGTGTAGGTCGAACCAGAAGGCAAATTCCTCGTCGAACATCTAGTTATACTCAATCGAAGAGAAGTAAGGTTGCAGAAATGAGTTATCACCCAAGTTAAAGTGCAGTGGCAGCACTTTGGGCCAGAAGAGGCTAATTGGGAGGATGAACAAGTGATCAAAGAAACTTGTCCAAATTTATTTGCAGAAGAAAAGCATAGGGATGATTTTTAATCTTAGGGTGGGGCGATGTGGTGTCCCCAGTAAATTGTAAATATTTAATTACTGCAACAAACAAATTGTATATTATTATTGAAGTTTATATTTTATTATTTTGATTAAAAATGCGCATGAGACAAATGTCTTAATAATGGTGATTATGTAACTCTCACATGTTAGGTAGTTGGGATGGGCAGTTACCTAACCCTACCTACTTCCTTGTAGATTTATTATCAAGGGAAGAAATCAAGAGGGCAATGTGTACCAAAGATAAGGAAGAGACAAAAGGAAGAAAAGGTTTTTCTTTGATATGACATACAGAGTTCCAGGTGCTATGTCTGGTTAAGACCATATATCTATAAAAGTAAGATTTTTATTCTACAAGAGATCAACCCGCATGTGGTGACATCTCGGGGGGAGACTTGGCCTGAAAGCGAGTCTCATTGTTGGGAGGTAAATCAATGTTCCTAGTTGAACTTGAATCAATAGTTGACAGATTATACTGCCAATTTCAGATAAGTGCAATTAAGCTTATGTGTTTATTGTTGAAATCAGATAAGTGTGTGTTTAACTCTCTGTAGGGAAGATAATTATTAAAGTAAAGATTTGCATGCTGTTGAGAAAAGGATGTGTTTTAAACTAGAAATAGCTAAGGCATTGCCACTGTTACCACTCTAGGAAGATCTCCTAGGTTGTAGCTCAAAGATGCCTCGTAACATATAAATCTTTAATATTGTTCTCTGAACAATTGGAATGGATGATGGTTTGGATCAAGTCAGATGACTGTTTCAATTTTGTTTTCACTCAAGACATGCATGAACACCCTTAGCTTTACGAGGCTTTAGACCACTAATGCTCAATAGTTTATAGATTCAATGGATAGATGGAGAATACTAATAGTACCAGCAGATGCATACATAAACACATATGAATGGCTAGCTACAAGAAGTAAATGAAGCTTGCAAATATACTTTATCAACACAAAGGTCAGATGACAATTATCTGGCATTAGACACAAAAGAAAACATGAATAACCTATTGAAGTGAAATCTTAGAACATAAGAGAAAATGGGAATTGAACATGTAACAACAAAAGAAGCTTATATTGTTGGAATGAAGATGAGAAGCTAGAGTAGCAGAGTATCCACAGTCTCCAAAAGTTGAACCCCTCATACTTCTAACTTTTAGTTGTTTATAGGATTTTTTACAATGCTCCTGGTCTCTAAAAGGCTCGAAGTGTCTTAGTATATCCTCTCTATATTTTCAATGACTTTATGCCATGACTAAAGACACATGAGCTCGAAGGTTTATTTTCTAACAGCAGAGTAACCACATTCTGGTAATTTGTTGTTTTGTCGGGGAGCTCGCTCGTGCCAGTGATGCTCCATGATTACTTCTGTTGGTTTTGGCTGTGTTGTACTTTGGCTTTTTATCCCTCCACCCTCTATCTCATGACCTCTTTCTGGATGAGTGGATTGGGCCTTTGAAATACTTTAAATGGCCGATTTCTATTAACATGGAGAAATGCTGCAATACTGTGAAATTCTATCGGGCCTGCCCTTAATTGCTATCTCAAGTTTCTTTGACTTTGTTTCCAAGGTATTCTTTTATGTTTTGAAATACATTAAAAAACACTAAAAATCCTGAAAAAATGGCTTTGGCGGATCTGAAATATTATGTATTTTCATTCCGGAATCCCTTTGGGTTCAGGTTTTATCACATCGGGGATGTCACTTTATATTTTGTTAAATAACAAAATATGCGAAAATACATTAACAAATGCCTTTTGGCGGATCTCAACATCTATGCAATAATTCCTATATAGCTATCGGGTCTTGCTAATGGCATCGCACATATACATGTATCAAGGCCCCTCTCCGTAATGTTTCCCTGATTGTGATCCGCCGACGCGATTGATCGCAATCGCATATCACTCATGCCCCGGGCCCATGGTGAGCACTATGTTGTGCTGTCTGATAGTGATCCTGCGATGTAACATGGGCCGTCGATCTACGCGCTTGATCGACGGTCCTAGTTGACTCCGTCGATTGCCATCGCAAGTTTATATGGTCCGCCCTCAATCCGTCGATTGCCACCACCAATTGCGACCCGCTGATTAGATTTGGACCATTGATCGTCCAGATCTGATGGCTGTTGTCCATTTCATTGTTTAGACCTCCTATATTAAGTTTTTTTAATGTTTCCTTGGGTTTTTGCATCCTGATAGTGTTTTTTCGCCATTCTAAGGGTTCTTCTCCTTTGATGGTTTTGATCTTTGGCATGATTTTACTAGCTTTTGAAGACTTAGAGAGCATATATGGATGCATTTGGATTAGGACCCAATGAAATTATATATGCGAGAGTAATCTTTTGAATTTTGGCTTATGGCCAAAGCAAAGAAGAGGAGATGTGGCCATTGGAGCTGAGACAGGGGACATTTTCGCTAAAAATAGCAGCACTGCACCTCAGGGGCTAACACTAGCTCCTTCTGGGGATGAAAGCCTCCCTATGAGGTTTCAAGAACCACAAACCAATTCCTTTTTTGTAAAACCAAAATCAAATCTATCTACTAGTGTTCCATTCGGCATGGAGTTTATTTTCCATAGAAAATAAAAGCTGAAAAACATATTTACAATATCAAGGCTTTAAAGCCTTAAATGAAATAAAGTTCAAGAACCTCCCATTAACTGGGCCACCAAAAACATCTTCTCCTTTTAGACTGTGCAGAATAAAGGTATTGTTCTGCTAAATTTGAGTGATGACAAACAGACTTGTCCATAAGGAGTCAAAATTACCATGATTCCCTTTCTTTTCCTTCAATGCATCCCATTTGAGAACCCAGTCACCGACTTGGAAATTTTCCACTTTTACCTTCCTGTCAAAGGCTTCTTTGATTTTCTTCTGATGAACTTTTGACTTCTCAACCAGCTGCTCTCTAATTTGCTGTAATTGAACCAGGTTATTCATTCTCCTCACCATGTCATTTGTTACATCATGTTCTTCTTGAAATAATTTGGCCACTAGGAGAATTAGTTGGATAGTAAAAACAACATTAGTGCCATAAACTAGCTTAAATGGAGAATTTCCTATGCACTTCTTTTCGGTAACACTGTCAACCCACAGTGCAAACTTCAACTTGGAATGCCAACTCTTTCTATTGTCGTCCAACAATTTTTTGATTATCCTTACAAAACTCTTGTTAGATGATTCTGCAAGGCCATTTCCTTGAGGATACTATGAGGTAGAATGCACCAATTGAATGCCCATGGATTCACACATGTCCACCAATTAGTCTGCCCTGAAAGTTGTTACATTATCAGTGACTAATTTGGTTGGGCAACCAAATCTAGTGAAAATATTCTCATTCAAGAACTTTATGATAACCTGATGATTAGCATCTTTATTAGGTATGCCCTCAATCCATTTAGTGAAATAATCAGTGGCTACCAAGATCCATATGTGTTGGCCACTGGAATGTGGATTAATCTCACCTATGAAGTCCAAGCCCCACTGTTGGAAGGGACCATTGACGTGTATTGGCTTCAAAGGTAGAGATTTTAGCTGCTATCTTCCTGCAAACCTCTGACATTGGTCACAAGATTTCATAAAAAAAAACACATCAAAGAACACAGTAGGCCAATAATACCTAACTCTCAGGATTGTGTGGGTTGTGTTTTTCCAATAATGATTCCCTCCACAGATGCTAGAATGGAACTGGTGCATGACTTCCACAAATTGTCCTTTATCTAAACATCTCAAGAGGATTCGTGATGGGTCTTTGCAATAAAGCATGTTTTTATTAATGCAGAATTTGGTTGATCTGGGCTTAATGGCCCGGGCTTGAGTTGAGCTAAGCACTTTAGGGACTTCTAGCTTATGAAAAAAATGAACTATACTAGAATACCATTCACAGGGGGCTAGATTTTCAGCCAAAGGCTGATTCTGCTCTTGCTCTTCTGCTACTTCCTCTATATGCTCATCACCTGAATTTGAACCCATGTAATTGATGTCTAACAAACTGCAATTTTCCTCAACCATAAGTTTAGCCAAGCCCTAGCCTTTGACAAGCTTTGTGGGCTTCACCTCTATGTTAAACTCTATGAATTTTGCAATCCATTTATCTCTCTTTTCATCAATATTTGGTTGAGTTACGACATCTTCTACTGAGGTTGAGGGTACATATGCAACCAATTTGGAATGAAAAATATAAATTTGAATTCCTTTGAAGATTTTATGAGAGCATAAGCTTGTTTTTCAATAAGGTCATACATTAGTTCAACATCCCTCAGAGTTTTGCTAAAAAAGGCCACAGGGTGCTCTACACCTTCATCATTTTCCTACAACAGAACTGCTACAAGTGTATCATAAGAGGCAAAAGAGAAGATATAAAGCTCCTTGGTGTAGTCTGGGATGATTAGAGTGGGAGCTTCCATGATAGCTTATTTATGGCTTCAAAAGAGCTTCTTGCAACATCCATCCATTTTATTTATGATCCTTTCTTCAGCATGGAAGTGATGTGCTTCACTAGTTCTGCAAAGTTTGGAATGAACCTCCTTACAAAGCTAATCTTACCCAGGAAGGATTGAATGTCCCTTTTTGACCTTGGGATGGACAATGTTTGAATTTCTTGAACTCTTGTTGGAAAAAACTATTATGTCATCTAGGTAAATAAGGACAAACTTGTCCTTCTCTCCCACAAAGGCTATGTCCATGGCCCTCTGAAAAGTAGCCCCAACATTCATCAGTTCGAAAGGCATCTTGGAGTACATGAAAGTGCCCCAAGGACTAGTGAAGGCAGTCTTTTCCTGATCTTCTTGATGTACAACAATCTGACTATAACCTGAAAATCCATCAAGGAAATACATGACTCTAGCCCCTTACACTTTTTGTAGCAAGTGTTCCATCTTAGGCAGGGGGTAGTTGTCTTTTTTAGAGCATTTGTTCAGATTCTTGAAGTCAACACAAAGCTTGATTTTTCCATTCTTCTTTCTTACTACCACAAGGTTAGCTATCCACTTTGAATACCTTAGGGGAACTATGATCTTGGAATCAAATAGATTCTTGATTTCCTTTTCAATCAAAGGCAATAAGAGAGGGTTGATAGGTCTTAATTTCTGCTTAAAAGGGATGGCGTTCTTCTCCAATGGAATCTTATGTTGAATGATGTTAGTGTCATAGGTATTAAGATCACTGTATTCCTAAGAAAAAATATCAGCAAATTGTTTCATCATGGTGCAATACTTGGAACTCTGGGTAGAAGACAAGTGAGTGGACAAATTTATGTACTTTGGATGGGTTAGACTCCCTACATTATATTTATGAATAGAAAACTCATTTTCTTTTTTGGCAAGCTTACAAGGTACATCATTATGATCAAACAACTTCTCTAGGGGCACCAATCCTTCGGGTATATGGTTACTATGTAGCTGAATAATGCTATCTTGACCAATGTCGTCCTTTAACTTGGACTGGTTGCAGTCTTCCATTGTTTCATTTTCTTGGTCGATGTGCATTTCAAAAAATTCATCAACAACTTGTAAAAGCCTATTAATTTCATCATCATCTTCAAAAACTTTCGAGTATTTGACATTGTCAGGCAGAGATGGTCTATATTTCACTTGAACTTCATAAGTCAATTTAGGAGGCAGACGAGGAATAAATGTGCTAGTAGACACAACCAGGGAATCAAAAATTTGGTTCTTCATTCTCGAGATGTAAGAAATGCTGAAAATATTAAAAGAGTCCTTGAACTTCCATACCTCATCTCTATATGCTTTCATCCTTGGATGCTTTGCTTGGAAAGTTTTGTTGACCTATTGAATGATAAGGTATATGTCTCTAAACACTTTCAAACCTTTGATGCTCATTTCTTTAGCATCGTTTAAGCCCAATATCAAGGCTTCATTTTCTTCTATGTTATTTGTGACCTGAAAAGTTAATTTGAAAGATAAATGAATGCATTCTTGTGTGTGGGACACCAGGACTACACCTACCCCTACAACTTCCTTAGAGAAAGCTCCATCAAAGAACAAGTACCAAATATGTGGGCCCTCTTCCTCTATGATCTGGCGAACTGGTTTCTTAAGGTGTGTGGAGGCCAATTAGGATTCTTGAATCTGAAGAATACTAATTCCAAAATCAGTGTGGACAGCATAGATGCGATGATTAGTGGAATTTCTTTCATCACTGATGATATAATCCAACTGAGCTTCTCTGTATAATCTCCTGTTGTCATCCCCAAAAAATGGGACA
>APFE031378962.1:18158-49190 GCA_000404065.3 Pinus taeda
GCCTCATGATCTACATGTGTACTTGAAGAAGCTAAGTACACATCCCCACCTTCATCTGAGGTGGTTTTCACTTCTGCAGAAGAAGCATCATCAGATCCTTTTCCTTTATCAGGAGCTTTAGATTTACACTCCCTTTTGAAGTGCCCTTCCTTTCCGCATTTCCAGCACACCACCTTTGTAGGTTTTTCCTGGAGATTTAGATCTCCCTCTAGATTTAGATCTCCCACTCGATGACTTATTTTTGTTTCTATTCTGGGACCGTCCTCGTACAGACAAGGCATCACCATTCTGGTAGTCCATATTTTTCCGTCTCATCTCCTCCGTCAGCAAGGCTGAGACTATTTCATCAAACTGCAAAGCAGTTGCATTGCTACCTATTGCAATAACCAGACTATCCCACGAGTCTGGTAGAGAACACAACAAACTAATGCACTTATCTTCATCTGAAATTTTAATATCAACAGATGATAACTGACTTACCACAATATTAAATGCATTCAGATTCTCTATCACCGAGTCTCCATCTTTCATCCTCAGGTTATACAGGTTTTTTCACAGGAACAGTTTATTCACCAGAGACTTAGATTGGTGCAAAGTCCCTAACTTGTTCCACAAAGCCTTCGCCATAGCTTCCTCTGATACATTCAGCAATAATGAATCTGAGACACACAATCGTATTGTGCTCTTTTCCTTCCAATCCAACTTCTTCCATTCTTCATCGGTCACTCCTGTTGGTTTAGTACCCGGATCTACCACGATCCACTGATTTTTATCCACCAACAGATCCTCCATCTTGAGTTTCCATAACTCAAAACTCTAACCAGTGAACTTCTCAATCTCTATCTTTCCGCTGCTCGCCATCTTCTTTCACCACCAGAATCGATCTCGCAGATCTCCCACTGAACAGGGTCTAACACAGGCTCGAGCAAAACCCCTCAGCAACAAAGGCATCCCCTTGAAGCCAAAACAGCTCTGATACCAAATGTAGGTTTTAACCCCGTATAGAAATTACCTACATACGAATTCTAAATCACAGAAAAATAAACAATTTTTTTTGAAGAATCTTCGGCGAAAATCACATAGAAAAACTTATGTCGACGTGTTTCGAACCATCCAGTGTGGTTCATCGTCAAGACAAGTTGAAAGAGCATATCTCATTTAGCACATTATACTCATTTCTCTGCCCTCTCTATATAATGTGCTAATGAGATATGCTCTTTCAACTTGTCCTGACGATGAACCACACTAGATGTTTCGAAACGCGTCGACATAAGTTTTTCTATGTGATTTTCGCTGAAGATTCTTCAAAAAAATTGATATGGATCACAGAAGTCTAAGTTCTATAAAATAAACAATGCGAGAGCATAACACATAAAAAACACATATCCACAGAGATTTTCCCCTGGATCCCAAAACCGGGACTACCAGCTTGATTTTTCATTATATTCCTTTCAATGTTAGAATACATATTTATACATGCCGAAGCATCCAATACCATGGACCAAAAAAACCATCATGTCCAATACCATGGAAAAAAAAACCATCGCATCCAATACCATGGACCGAAAACCATCGCGTCCAAAAAACATGTGCGAAAATCATGTACAAAACCATAGGTGGGTCTACCCAACCTAACATAGGGTCCAAAACCAAAATTTTCTGAGGGGCTAGCCCGGACCCCATAAAGTGGGGTTACCAGTACCCCTCAAACCCTGTTAACTATGTGGAAAGAATATAACACAACCCAATATTTAACTTGCTTGTTTTTTATTTTTTTTATTTTTTTCATAGTTTTTGCTAATGTTTTTTTTCAGTTTCTCTATTTTTTACTTAATTAATTAATTTTATATATATATAATATATATATATATAATATTATATATATTTTTTTTTAATTCTTTTATGTTTATGGATATTTTTTTAAAACATTTTTATTTCATTTTTGTTTTTATATAAATATATATTTGTTTTTTAAGTAAAACATTTAATAATACTTAGTTAGTTTTTTAATTTTTTGTCGTACTTTTCTATTTTTCTATTTTTTAAAATAGTTGTTTTAATTTTATTTTTATTTTTAAATTATTTTTTTACTACTAATTTATTTTTTTTTAATGTTATTTTTCTTCCATATGTTTTTTTCCTTTTGCCAATTGTTTTCCATTTTTTTAAAAAATTATTTTTTACTATTTATTTTGTTTTTTTTTTATCATAAATTGTTACTATATGATGATTTTTTTTTTTTAATTTGATTTTTTTTTCTTTTTTCTTTTTTTTTATGTTTTGTTTTAGTTATTTAATTTAAGTATTGTTATCTATTTTTTAAACTTTTTTTGTTTTGTTTTTTCATTGTTTTATTTTAGTGTATATTTTAATTTATGTTTTGTTATTTTTTTAAACTTTTTTTTTTAATGTTTTTTAGGGTCATGATAAAATATTTTACGCCATTATTTCGAAATGTTGAAATTTTACTTTTGAAAAAAAAAGTGTTTTCCCAACGTTAACACTTTTTGTTTTGAGAGTGTTTTTTGGACATTTTTTGCCCAAAAATTTGGTTTTCACTACCATTTTTGAAACATGTTGAAAATTTACCCAAGAAAAAAAAGGGTGTTATTCGAGCATCAACACTTTCCGTTTTTAACACTGTTTTTTATGTTTTTTCAAGTTTTTTTTGGCCAAAGTTCCCGTTTTGAGTTTATAGTTCCCGTTTCAAAGTTTACATTGTTACATGTAGAAAGGACAAGAAGAGCTAAGAAAGAAGGAAGAATAGGAAACTAGAAAGAAACAACAAGAGGAAATGTGGCAGAAGTAGTTGGAAGAAGATTGTGGCAGAATTAGTTGGAACAAGTAGAAGGCATGAAGAAGCATGATGAGGAACTTGCAAGAGATGTAGGACCAAGACAGAAAGGTTCGATAGGAGGAGGATGACTAAGAGGAAAACTTTGTTCCTATTACAAATAAACCAACTCTCAGCCTCCACCTTCTCTTACTAGTGGCTACATCCCATTCAGTGAGATGGGAATATCTCCTCCAAAATATCACTTTTTCATGGATGTTTCAAATCTTAACTTCGATCAATTGAAGAACAAAATAGCATGGGAGAGGAAAATGTACTTTCCAAATGACCTTGTTCATCTTGTTTCTATCCACAAAGAGAGGACGATTTTTCCAAACACTAGGAAGAATTTTAGAAAAGTTGTAGAAATAAATACAACCTTCATAGAAGATATGAAAGTGAAAATAGATATCTTGATGAAAGAAAATGAGAAATTAGCAGAGGAGTTGGCTTCTCCAAGGAAAAAATTTAATAATATCCTTGTTTAGAATCAGAGATTATCTTCCACTAGTTATAAAATGAAGGAGCTACAAGCAGTGTTGTTCCAAGAAATTCAGTCGTTGGAAGACACTATGTGACAACTATATGAGGCTATGATCACCCTTCATTAGCTGGAAGTTCCCTTGCATGCAATACAAAAGTGGTCACGAGAGAATTGAAAACTTTTAAATATAGTTTATGCAGCCATTGATGCGATCCAAGAATGGGGCACTAAATATAGGAATGAACCATCAGAGTTGGCTAGGAAGACAAGGCATGATCTTGCGTTGGATGGAGCCAAGGTCAAGGTGCTTATATAGGGTAATAAACAACTTATCACTTATGTGGCCAACACTATATCCGCCTACTCACAACTGTATCATGGGTTGTAATCCTTGTTAAGAGTACACAAGATAACTACCATTGGAGTATTTGTGTAAGAAAAGGGGAGAAATGTTGTCAAGAAAGGGATAGCATAATTCTTAAGCAATGGGAGACATGTGAATAGTAAGGAAGATTTAGAAGTTTAAAATAGAATGATTTACAATTTGTAGTTGGACTTGCCAAGTTTAATATGAAGCTATTCTTATTTTGGAACATTCAAACTAGTTCCAAAACCATTTATATATATGCAATGGAGGGAAGAGTTAGATATAATCCATATTCTCCATCAAAGGTTGAAAACGTAGCAACACAATACAAGGCTTTGTACCAATATATCACAGCAGAACTAGATGTAGAGGTTACCAAGATACAATTTCCTCAAGATCACAAATGATGTATTAGTTTTGTCTTATTAGGCTCTAGCCAAATTTTTTTCTTATGTAGTTTTGTATTTCGAAAATAATAAGAAATGTAAATGCAAGTGAAAGTTCAAAAGTCACATAGGGAATATGAAGATTTATTAGGTAGAAACTCAAGAGTCATGAGGGATCTCAAAGGTCACAAGAGGAGATGAAAGATCACCTCATTTGTTATAAATAAACCCTCATAACTCGAGCAAACATATTAGAAATTAGGATTTGGATGTAGAAATTCCCACTATAGATCAACAGATTATGCAATAGACTAAAGAAAAATACAATATCCACTTCTACAACAAACTCTGCAGAAGCTTAATCAATTGAGAAAGATCAATGAGAACACATAAAAACTGAGAATGAGAAATCAATCACACATAACATAGAAGAAT
Organism: Pinus taeda; assembly: GCA_000404065.3. NCBI lineage: Eukaryota > Viridiplantae > Streptophyta > Pinopsida > Pinales > Pinaceae > Pinus > Pinus taeda. Next base: position 22,664 of record APFE031378962.1, read on the forward strand.
TAACCCAGGGAAAGCCTTCGCCTAAAACCCCAATCTCTGTATTATCATATAAGTGGAAATCTTATTCAAGTTACAAAAAGAATTAGTTCTCAAGCTATCCTAATCTCTCTGCAATTAAACAATACAACTCACAGACTGAATATACAATGTATATGTCCTCCTCAAGCCCTCCAAGCCTCCTATTTCCTTGCGTATTTTTTCATGGGGTCCAGTGCTTCCACTTGTGTGAATTCACACCTCACACTGCTCACTTAGCTCAGAAATAACTGCACAAACCTCAAGGAGATAATTCCTTTTACATGGATGAGTTTCCTTTATAGGAAAAATCCTCCAACAGATAATACATTGTCCCTTATTTTGATCTCAATTGGGTCTCTGACTGAACTGACATGCATGACTTATTTATGAGAGTATATTCAATTATCTGAAGTGCAGCAGTTACATGCATGCAAGCATTAACTAACTGAACTCACAATTAATTCCACAAACTCTTGGAACTAATCTAACTGGACTTGACTTAGTTAACTGAGCCAACTAATTACAACTCAATATTACAACTCATCCTTATCTCTTTAATTGATGGATAAATTCCTTAATCAATGGAGAAACTGTTGCATGTCTTCACATAGAATTCATGTTTGATTTTCTACAACTAATTAACTCAAGATGAATTAGTTAATTATTTTACAAATATCTACTAAGATCAAATTCGAATTTTATTTCTCTATTTTTTTCAGGGACTAACTAAAATAGGAATCTAACCTAAAATGCTATTTATAGCAATGCTATTTTTAGCACTTCCATTTTTCATTCCTTGTTTCTACGTCCAACACCAGTACCCGAACTGTTATTTTTAGCATTTCTTGTTGCCATTTTCAAAACTCCCTCTCAACAAGAAAGGCATTCAACTTGAACCCAATCTTGAACCTTTGGAATGTTCTGCATGCAACACTTCTCCCAAGTGTTGTTGCTCCAACAACTCTAAAAACAAAAAAATCTCCCAACTGACCTCCCTGTTGGGCTAGAAAATCCCTCTGATGCTGAAGCTCCCTCTGCCACTGACAAGTGCTCCCTCTATGACCTTTGAGCTGCTAAAACACCCCATTCATCTCACACAGTTGCACACCTCTCTGTGCCATCCTGCACTGGCGCAACACTCCTGTGCCTCTCACATTGTTGCAGCCTGCTAGCTCTGCATTGTCTTAGGATTCTTGCACTGTAGCTCTCTCTGCCGCTCCACCTGCATCTGTCTCTACCCACTCAGCAAATCCTGCTATTCCTTGTCAGGGCTCCCATAGCAAGGTCTAATCAAAGAAGTTGGGTACCTCAATGATCCTACCCTATTCCAGCCTTCTTGGGTCTGTCACTCCACATCGTCCCACCTCCTAGTTGGAGGTATGGATGCATGTGCTCCCTCTACCCACTTGGCTCAAAATTTCCCCCTACTGGAGGTCTCTACATGAGTGGATGCCTCCATTCGATCTCCTCTCGGCTTCTCTAGTTGTGGTTGCTCCGCAACCTCCTGAAGCTGCTTCACCAATTGTGGTTCCTCCACAATTCTTTAGGACTTCTTCTAGAACTCCATGTTGAGAGGTAATGTACTCTCCCTCTCAACCACCAAGTCTCCAACAATTTCCTTACTCTTCAAGGGTTTGCATGCATCTTAAACCTCAAGAGCATACAGGTTCTTGATTCGCGAGTCGATCTGCTTCACCTGTCTGATGGTGACGTGTCTAAGGAAAACCTTTCCCTTATTGAAGACTACACCATAGCCTTTGTCTTCCAGCATAGCGATGGACACAAGATTCTTCTTCAAACCCGGTACGTACTTTACATCAGTCAGGGTAATGCAAGCTCCATGCTCCCTCTAAAAAACAATTGTGCTTACACTATACTTTTCATCATTACCCATCACTATGAGTATTTGGAGATCTTTCTCCTCTTTGCCCTCTCCACTGTCAAGAAACCAACCACATCCCACCATGGATGAAACCATCCATGAAAAGAGGGTGAAATCCAACTCGAACTGTGAGGCCAATGCATCACCTTCAGATCCTTCCTTGGATCCCATCTTGGATTTATTCAGTGGAAAATTTGTAGCAAAATGGCCCACCTCATGACAATGAAAGCATCCCAATTTTAATTTGTCAAAATTCTTCCCACCATGGGAAGAACTCTATTTGGGATAAGAATCCTTCTCCTTCCCTTTCTTTGCCTTACTCGGTAAGGCGCATTTTTCTTCATCCTCCTTGGATGAAGAGCCATCTCTGGTGCTTCTTCTTATCTCTTCCTTCATTAGATCCAACCAAAGTCATTCCCAATCTGGCAGTTTCTTTCTCCCATTTACCAAGTCTTGGTAGCTATGCCAACTCTTAGGAAGACTGAGGAGAGCAAGAATCACCATGTGATCATCGGTTGTCATGATCCCTACACTTCCAAGCTCATCCCTACAGGTGGTGAGCTTCTCAGATATGTAGAGATCATGTTGCCCTTTTCACACTTGATTTTCTAAAGCTTGTCCTTCAATGCCAACTTCCTCTAATCGTTGTTCTTTTGATATAGATTTTTCAATGCTTTCCACATCAAAAATGGTGTCTCCTTCCCATGGAGGCTTGAGACAATGTGGTCTTGAACTCCCTCCAGGAGGATTCTCCTTACTCTAGCCACACATTTCTTTCATTCTACCAAATCTGTAGCATCAGCTGTTGTTGGCTTTGGGATTTCTTGATCAACGAATTCCTTTAGACCATTGTCCTCTAATACTGCTTCCATGTGATCCTTCCAGGCTATATAATTCGAGCTACCATCAAAGGCATACTCGAGTCTTAAACCGTTGAACACCATTGCTGAAATTGAGATGTGATAAGAACTCAATTTCTATATTCAGGAACTTGAAACTTCGAACTTCTCCCTTCTTGTATACTTTTATTCACCTTTGATCACCTTTGCTCCGATACCATGTAGAAATTCCCACTATAGATCAACATATTATGCAATAGACTAAAGAAAAATACAAGATCTACTTCTACAACTAACTCTGCGGAAGCTTAATCAATTGAGCAAGATCAATGAGAACACATATAACCGAGAATGAGAAATCAATCACACATAACACAAAATAAATAACTTGGGGAAAGCCTTAGCCTAAAACCCCATTCTCTGTATTATCATACAAGTGGAAATCTTGTTCAATTTACAAAAAGAATCAACTCTCAAGCTATCGTGCTCTCTCTGCAATCAAACAATACGGCTCACAGGCTGAATAGACACTGTATATGTCCTCCTCAAGCTCTCTGAACCTCCTATTTCCTTGCATAGTTTTTCCTGGGGTCTAGTGCTTCCACTTGTGTGAATTCCCTCCTCACACTGCTCACTTGGCTCATAAATAACTACACAAACCTGAAGGAGATAATTCCTTTTGAATGGATGAGTTTCCTTTATAAGAAAAGTCCTCCAACTGATAGCACATTGTCCCTTCCTCTGATCTCAACTGGGTCTTTGACTGAACTGACATGCATGAGTTATTTATGAGAGAATATTCAATTATCTGAAGTACAACACTTACATGCATGCAGGAATTAACTAACTGAACTCACAATTAATTCCACAAACTGTTGGAACTAATCTAACTGGACTTGACTCAGTTAACTGAGCCAACTAATTACAACTCAATATTACAACTCATCCTTATCTCTTTAACTGATGGATAAATTCCTCAATCAATGGAGAAACTGTTGCATGTCTTCACATAGACTTCATGTTAGATTTTTTACAACTAATTAACTCAAGATGAATTAATTAATTATTTTACAAATAGCTACTAAGATCAAATTCGAATTTTACTTCTCTATTTTAGTTTAGGGGCTATCTAAAATAGGAATCTAACCCGAAATGCTATTTATAGAAATGTTATTTTTAGCACTTCCATTTTTCATTCCTTGTTGCTATGTCCAACACTGGTACCTGAACTGTTATTTATAGCAATGTTATTTTTTGCACTTCTACTTTTAGCATTTCTTGTTGCCATTTTCAACATTGGAGTCTTGAATTCTCTAGCTTAGCATAGGATTGAATATCCTTCTTGAGAGAACCAAGTGGTAGCTTCGTCTTCCACTATTGGGGCTAGCATTATATCCTTTTGTTGCGTACTTGGAACTTTCACTAAAGTATTCTATTGGTGGTGGTTTAGGTTGGCCACCAACTATGGAAATTGGCTCAAAACAATTCACAGAACAATTCTAAATCTAGCTATAAGATAAATTCTCTTGCAAAATGGAAATGCTCCCTAATGATGGTTTAAATATGACCAAAAAATTCTGAAATGGGTCGTAGAAGTTAAATTATTCTACTACTGGCAGTTTAAGGTATGCCAACAGCCAAATCATGCTCATGGAACATGAGTCTATCTCTCACTACAAATTTGACTTTGGAACTGGATGACTCGAGCTCTAGGATTTAGTTCCAAGCTCTAGTAATGGTTATTGATTAGGCTCATCTAATATGACTTCAAAGAAAGGAGACGACTATTAATTTCCCTCCTATTAGATACACGATGAGAATATAAAGATATATCCACTGAAAGACATGTCAATACTCGAGAATGAACTATGTTGTATATCAATATATTTTCTTGGTCATTGAAGACCATTATGAAGGAGTGATCCATTCAAGATGAATCGTTTCTCTTGCAGGAGTCTCGTGTCTGTAAAATATGTCTAAATTATGAATATATTTTCCATAACGATCAAAATGGTGATGATGAAAACATTGATATTTCATGTGGCCAACTCGATCACAATGTTGGCATCTATGAATTTAATGTGGATGTGAATGTGGATCAAGAAAAAATGAGTTGCCAAGAAGAAACAAAACACTCTATAATTGGATTGATTTTGGAGTAGTATGGGAGGTTAAAGGTCACTTCCTTTTCATATTCAAGATTAGTTGTGTGCATATTGTTGATAAATTCTTCCCAGGGTATGATGGTGCACTTGGGAAGTGAAAAAAAAAAACTTTGCATTTTCTTATGGATTTTCCCTTGAAGTCTGATCATGTGCTGGTTGCTGAAAATATTCTTTCTCAAACTCAAAAGAAGATTTATTATGAACAAGAACTAGTTTATAATGTTGAATATTTATTATACTTCATCTTGTTGGAGATGAGATTCAAGTTTCATAAAGTTGATTTTGTGAAGTGAACATTGGAAATAGTTTCAAATATATGTAAGAATGAATTTGTCAATTTTGACAATATTATCAATTATGGATAATATTATAGTATTCAATAACTCTAATAACTCATAAATCTGATCCTTTTTTTAATATCAACAAATGAAGGTGTCATATTTTACCAAAAATTCCCTTGTTTACAATGCAATTCAACTAGTCAACTTAAAAAAAATACTTATTGCAAGTGACCATTATAGTTGATTTTGGAGTTGAATTGGTCATCAATTATTTGAGTTGATATGAATATTATGGCTAGATGATGCTTAAGTGACATAACAAGAATTAGAGAGAGAATCCATCCATAATCTAAAAATATCTTGTATGGAAAATGGGAATTAGAGAGATAAAAAATAAAATAAAAATAAAAATTGTCACCAAACTAATAGTTGAAACCATTGGAATTATCAAACCTTTCTGTAGTGATGATTCCACATGAGTTTCACATCTAAGTTTGTAACCCAAACCACATGTTGGATGCTTATTTTTCTTCTTAAAAGGGGGAAATGAGATGAGGTGTTAGTCTTGTTAGAATTATCAACAACAAGCCTCACTTTTCACACTATGCAAAATGACTACTTTTCACTATTTTTAATGCTAACAGATATAGTCAAAATACAAATAAAAATAATCATTCTGGTCCTGTGAAGAGAAATTCCTCATCACTATTGGAATGCACATGTCACTTGATTATGAATTTTCTAGATACTTGGATGTTGTTTCAAGTATTGTAAGGAAGATTGATGGGTGGAATTAAGTTCATATTTTTGCTACAGTAGAAAGCTCCACCAATTTGTTTGAAGAATGTTTCCAAAGGTCATGGTATAAGACTGGAAGAAACGGATACCACTTTTTGGAAAGAAAAACTCCTGGGAATTTCCCAATGGATTTTTCCTCTGAATAACTTAAAATATTATCCAATCTTAATAACCAAGGAGTTAAATTCTCATGTAATTCCTACCAAGTATTTTGCATGGACTATCTTGGAGAATTTACAAAGCCAAGTTCCTCCATGCATTTAAAAAATCTTCTACACTGCAAGAGGAAAAACTAACTGAATGTGATGCAAACAATTACAATGGAATATTGAGAAAGAGAGGTGGAGATAATTACCATAATTTATTAGCTAGGCATATTATGAACACATTTAATATATAAGGAACTCCACTAGAAACCAATGATGGATGGTTGAGAAATACACTGTTGATTCTTTCTTCCATGTATTGATATCCTTAAGGTGTTATTTATTTTTATTGTGACTTAAATAGGCACATTAGAGTCACGTTAACTTCAATAATTGATATACACCATTAAATAAAGGGACAAAATCTTGTTCATGTGGAAGAAGAAGAATCACCTTAAGAGTATTTCATATATATTTGTGCGTGTGTGTGTGTGCATGTGTGTTATTTCATATGAGGAATGAATGACAAGTACCTTTCTGCAATTCAAAAATAATTACTCTAATAAAATTGGAAATTGATGTTAAAAAGTAACAAGAAATTAAAAAATATGAGTCCAATCGCTGATTTTCTCTCCATAATGTAAATCAAAGAAATGGCCAAATGGCTTCCTCATTCTTTGATTGCTTCACATCATTGTTGTCATAGTCTCTTTACTATAAAGGGAATGTTTTTATTATTCCCAATATAATCACATTGTTGTCATTTCACCCCTTGTCATGTTGGAATCAATATAATTTCATATATGATGAATTCAATATGAAAATTGTACAACAGTTATTCCATTATGGCACTTCAATCCCCAGTGCAATAAATTTCAAGGGAAAAGAACACAGTATACTCCAAAATTTTACTCTTTCAACACCAATATAAATTGAGATCCTTTGAAGAACATTGTAGCACACCTCTATGATTGTATTAAAGAAGCATAAATTCATAGAAATGACCGTGGTAGAAAAATTAGAGGAGAGAAAATATGGAGTAAAATTTGTTAGACACTACAAACCCACAAACCTCAACTTTTATCATGACAAAAAGAATGCAAGTAGTTACACGTAGAGAGAAAATAGTCAGTGTGGAGCATGGATCCGATGATAATTATAATAGCATAATAATGCAACAACATAATATTTTCAAACTTATCTATGTATGAGGAATAAATTTCACCCAAAATCCCAATGGAACTGACATTTTCATAGGCCAATTAAACTGGTGCGAGTAGAATGAGAGGATGAATTTTTGCATGCTAGGAAAAGAATGATAGATAGAAAAAACAAGGAATGGTAGAAAATAAAACTGGTGGATCTAACATACAAAACAATCATGCAAAGATAGGGCAATTTTAGCGAGGGAACCTAGGTAGAGGCCATTAAACTAGTGGCCCAAAAAATTAAGTAAGGTGGGTATATTTCGTACCTTAAAAAGTGTCAGTTATAATTGAGTAAAGTACCAATTTACTACTCTGAAGTTGTAGTTCCAAAGCGAGATTTTGTAGTAGTCGTTGATCCATTTGATACGCACGAAAGGAACTATAGCTAATACAAGCAAGAGTTTATCTTATCACTTACTGTTGATTACTATGACCAATATTTCTACACTAATATCACGGTTGAACTCACAAGAATGCAAGAGAGATTTGGGATAAACATGAGATGAATTATATTTGTTTGATATACATATAAATACATGTTTAATGACCCTTGGTTTAACATTCCAAGAGGCATCTTGGAATTCTCATGTCCGTTGGGATTCACTTAAGGCATTTCACCTTCCTCTCAAATGAATAGGAAAAATATACAAAAACCTAAAGGAATATATTTCCAACAAATCACTTAGTAAAATACTATGTGAATTGACATATTGACTATCTAATCAATAATCTCATTGGCTACTCTACTAGTCAACTTATCAACTATCTAGTAAATCATATCTTTATCTAATCTATTAGTTAACTTGATCAATTATATCTTAATATAGGTACAATGAACCAACATAACCTAAGGTTTTGACATAGATTCCAACACCCCCCCCCCCCCCCATTAGCACAAAATTGTAGAGATTTAGAAGGTGAAATTATGTTCATAAGACACCCCCATATTTGCAACTTCTTTAAGCCCAAACACATTTTATATCTTAATAAACATAGGCTATGATAGTGGTTAGGTGAAGATATCAATGATTTAATCATGTATTTTGCAATATATAAGAGTAGCAACTATGTCTTGTACCAACCACCTTAATTAATGAGCATGAAGCACAACACAATTTATTTTACTGTGTATAATAGGATTCTTAGCAACCTAAACACCAACTTGATTCTCACAATAAATAGTAGTAAAGGATTCAACATCAAACCACACTACTAAAAATTGATCCAATTTCCACTTATCATTTGTTGTTCTTTCGATGAATTTTGATCACTATAATAACAAAAAGAGGTCTCACTAAACTTCATTTCAAGTACATGCATACCATTTATATTTTATAATAATTTTATTTCCAACGATAGTTATGGAAATGTGGAATCATCTACTGTTGGGAACGGGTCCCCTAGGGTCAATTTTGGGGTTAAAAGCCCAAGTTTTTGGATTAAACACCCAAGTTTTGTATAAATAATGTAAACTCTCTCCATTTTGTGGTCACAAAGCACGAAGATGTAAAGGGTCATCAAGGTTTCTACCCTTAGTTTATGTAACTTGTGTCGGCTTTATGAGATCCACCCTTGGTCTGCAGACCATGGGATTGTATAAAAACGGAAGTCTTAAAAGAGTCTAAGGAAACTTTAGCTCACTTCAGATATGTTTGAGGAGTCAATGATGTAATGGGTCTGTGAGAGCTAAGAGTGAAGATTCTTAGTGTAGGAGAGAGGCTTTGTAGCTGTGTGCACAAAGGCATAGGGTAGAAGTCCAAAATTGAGTGTGCGGACCCTTGCAATTATGTGCGCAAGGTAGTTAGAGTTTGTAAAGGAGATCTGAACATCAATAAAGAGAATTATTGTGGAATTACATGTGTGTGAACTATTTTACTTCTGTTATGAATGGATGCGATTATGTTATGTTGAATACTGGCTTTATGATTTAATTCTATGTTGATGCATGAATCCATGTGTTTTAATTTGTTATATGAATGCAAGTAGGAATATATGTTTACGCAAAGATACTCATGATGCATGTTGAAGTTATCCACTACTTAAGCTGATCGGGGTAAATATAACAGTAAAAGTAATTATAGAGGCACATAAGTGTTTGAATCTCCTGTTTAGGGTATGCAAAAGACAATCGTAGACCTTCGCGGAGGTCTAGAGGACAACTAAGGGAAGTATATCGACAAACCCTAAAAGGATTATCGATCTGTGTGAAGGAAAGGTTAGGTTATAAAGAGACATCACTGCCATTTTAGGGTGCAGAAACTTGGTTCTTGCATCCCTCCATACTACTTCAGGTGAGACTTTAGTCTGTGCTCCATGGGTTGATTCTGAAAGGACTAGTAGCGTAGGGATTTGCTTGGCTAATTAGCGCTAAACTTGGGTCAAGGCCCATCAAGCCAACAAATGGTTCTATTGCTGGGACCATGATCTACATAAAGAGATGTGTGATGTCACATCACTGGAATCCAACTAAGAAAGAGATAAAAGACTAGTTGGATAGAAATATCCATGAATTCGCGGCACAAGAGAATAGGAATCCATGACTGCTGAAAGAACAGTGATTGGACAAATATATGTACACAGAGATACACGAGAGCTTCTTTTTTTCCTTCCCAGTCTAACTGTATGAGTGGGTTGTGAGACTGGAAGATGAGCAAGGAAGGTGGAGGCTTGACATTCCAATAGTTTGGACTCTGAGTTAGTGCAGGGATTAGAATCCTATGAAGATAATATCACACGTGATGTCGATCATTGGATCGATCATATCATAGGAGGGTTCATGATATAATTCACAGTCGATTCCTCGGTGAGTTACAACGAAGCAGAGCGTCGCTTCTTCAAGGGGTCAAAAGGTGAGTATTTAAGGTCTTCAAATACCTGGATCAAGATGCTCTTGTCTGAAAAGTGGGTTATGCATCTACCTTGATATTTGGGGCTACGCAAAGTGGAAATATCTTCAGGAACAGAGGGAAAAGAGGCCCTGAATATAGCCCATTGATTGAACCTCCTCTGAGTGATGAGGAGGAAGCAGCATAAGATTCTACATAGAGTGTTGTTCAGTTAATAAATAAAGGGTTTCCGCAAATACCCCATCCACCCACACCACCTCCATATTCACCTCCACCACATACACCTTCGCCTACACCACCACCACCCTTGCCAATGTTGAGTATGGTGAATTAAGCTACCTGTGTTCAAGGGCTTGGGAAATGAGGGTCCGAATCAGTTTTTGTTCATCGTAAAGGCTGTATGGGAAGCTCATGGAATCATAGATGATAAAATGAAGAGAGAAACATTGGTTAGCATGCTGCAGGAACACGTGCTACTGTGGTACATTAAGGACTGCAATGATAACCCAACATCTGCGTTGGAAGATATTCAGATTGCACTGAATAAGGAATTCAGTATACCTAAGTCTAAAGTGCAATCAATTGTGAGATTCAAAGAGATCATGATGAAGCCTGGAGAGACACCCTAGGATTTGGATCAGAGATTCAAATGTACAATATGTGAAGCCATCATGAATATGACCAATCAACTGGTACTTGGAGATAAAGCTCCACCATGGCACTGAAGAATGGGATGTTTTGTGACATGGATTCTTGATGACGTTTAGCTTTGAGTATGGGTTTGAAAGTATTAATGAGGCATTGAAACAAGTTAAGGCAACAATCTTTAGAGTACTGTAGGATCCCTTGGATTTAATTCAACTGGATTGGACCACCCAACTGATCCATGCACTAGAGTGCTACAATGTGATTGTCGAAGAAGAGGAAGAGGACCCAAGGAACATTAAAATCCCAAAGAATGAAGGTCGCCATGAAGTTAAAGGACCATAAATTAAAAATCTAGATATCAACATGCCACTAAAAATAAGACAAGTGAACATTGAGACAGAGGTGGAGACGAAGTTTGAAAATATTAGGGACTACTGGGATGACACAATAGTAGATAAGGTTGCAGAAATGATCCATGAATATTAGGACTTGTTCCCTACGAAGTTCTCAGACCTAAAGGGTATAATGGAGGACCTAGGGGTTATGAAAATTATAGTGAAACTAAATGCGTAGCCAATCAAACAAAGGCCTTATCACCTCAATTTGAAGTATATAGAAATGGTCCGCTTAGAGTTGGATCAAATGCTTGTGGCAGGCATCATTGAACCAGTAGAAGAGTCTAATTGGATAAGCTTGATGATAGTTCTGGACAAGAAATAGAAGGATGAAATAACGATATGCGTAGATCTCAGGAAGTTGAGTGACGTCTTCGTACGTGATCTCTTTCCAACTTCGTTCACCAACGAGGTGTTGGATAATGTAGGAGAATAGGAGGAATATTCGTTCACGGATGGGTTCTTAGGGTACCATTAGATCAAGATCATGTCGGAGGATAGAAGTAAGATGACCTTCACCATGGAGTGGGGGTACGCTTCTAGTTTACGAGCACTAGTATTACAGCAAGGGTGTTGCAACTCCTAGGCTGCCTGCTTTACTTATCAACTCAGGGTTCATACAAACTTGGAGGTGATAGTGCTATATGCACAAGTAGAAGTGAAGGTCCTGCCTGTTGTCACTTTTTCATCTGGTGAGAGACCCCAAGGGTTCCAAGCTAGACTTCTATAGAGTCAGAAGAAGCTTGATTCTTTAATGGAAGAAGAGAAAATCTATTCTAAGAGAGCTACTCTACTATAGTAATGAAGAAAACACCATGTAATGCTAAATCACACCATATCTTAATTAACCATTTAAATAGTTACGCTAAGTAGAATTGCTAAATCAACACTAACCTAATGCGGTTATCTAAGTTATAGAAGTAAAGAGCATCAAACCAAACTAATGAGTAAGTAAGGAAACTAAACTAAATCTGTTTTCACTTTCTTGGTTTTTTTGAAGATCAGATAGTATTAGGGTCTTATTGAATAACCAAATCAAAGCTCAGAAGTGGCAGCATTTAAATGATATGTAGAAAAAAGTTTGGGAAGGATTCAAGTAGAAAAGTAATTGAAGATCGAAATAAGTGAAGGGAGGAGGTAATGAGGTAGCAGTGCATAGGAACCGTTGGATCGATCAGTGAACAGTAAAAATGGAATATGAGCAATGGAGATCTTATCGCAGGAGATTACATGAAGAGATGGATGAACAAGATTAACAGAAGATGAACAACATAGTCTTATTGTAGGGGATTAAGTGAATAGAGGGACAAACAACATTAACAAAAGATGATTGGTGGAGATCTTATCATGGGGATTAAGTGAATAGATGGATGGATTGATCAACGAATAGGATTAATGAAAGATGAGTGGTGGAGGTCTTATTGCAGGAGGTTAAGTCAATAGATGGATGAACATGATTAACAGGAGATGAATGGAAGAGATCTTATCACGATGATGAAGTGAATATATGGATGGATCACATCAATCCACGTGGCCACAGAAGGGTAACAAAACATGTGGAATGATGGAGCGAGTTTCGTAGGTGGTAAGTAGTTTCTCACGTGCCCTTAAAGCTGTAAGTTGTATTTCTAATTTTCACGCGATTAGCGTAAGTTAGTGACACGTAGCATGGGAAAACCACTTTTCTCACATGCTCTCGAGACAATATTGGCCCTGCAATAATTCGCGCGAGATTGCATGATACCCATTGGATCATGCAAGATTGATCAATGGTGGAGATCAGCCAAGCTAGTTGGTGATTGAGTGATGCAATAGCCATTGGATTGGGGGCACAACAGATCGACGGTGGAGATTTGGAGTGCATAAAGTAGGTGGAAGAATTCACGATAGCCATTGGATCAAGCTAGACAGATCAACGGTGGAGATTTGGAGAACATAAAGTCAAGCGTTGAAATGAATTGGGTGGTGATTGGTTAGGTTTGTTGTGGATGAGATGGTAAGGAAATCTACAGGTATAATCTAATCGAGACATGTTTTATTAGCTTGCGCTTAAGCATTTCATGCTAAGGGAAATGAGCATATGAGTAAAAGGTGATGGAGAAAGACAAAAATGAAATGAACCTCATACTGAATCAAGACAACAAACTTCATGCAAGAACTCCTAGCTAACCTTCTAATTGAAAGAAGGCATAAATGGAAGAAAACTAAAACACAACTAATCTACACTACACTATTGTAATGGAAATGCAGCTACTTAAGCAAATGAAATATTAAACCATGAATATATGCTAGCATACATGTACAATAAAGAGGAGCCTCATCTTCTAGGGTCGGGCCCTAACCCAAGAGCTTCAACCCTCTAACTTAACTCAGTGTTGGCTCAAAACAAAACTCATCCTTATTATCAAAACGATGGATTACATAAAAAACTATCACAAGTCTTGTAGCTCAAAAATAGAGTAAAGTTTTACAATCAAAATTCTAAATTCTACTGAGGTCCTAGGACTCTCTACTTATACCACTGAGGTCTCCAAAAAATTCCTTAAAAATAGGGAGGCTCAGCTCCAAAACTCAAGATAAACTGGTGCTTTGACTTTCATTTGCTCGGTTGCCTTCTAGTCCTCATGATTTGGTTGTTTGCACTCTGAGATGATGGAAGAATATTTGAATGGAGGGGTAGTAAATGAGGAGGATTTACCTCTTATAAGTCCTCTCCCTTGTCCATTCGAGTTTTGACCAAGGTCTTTGGCAAAATTCCTTGCTTTTATCCTTTAATCCTACGTTAAATGCACATTAGACCACAAAGCAAAATATCCAACTCTAACTCATCTCACAAACAAAATATAATCAAAAGTATGTAATAAGTTGTGAGAATAGTTGGTTTGACTCATCTAGGAGTTGAATTAAGGCCCATATAAATACCCAATGATGAGGCTCATCATCACCCCCCTACAGAAACTATTGCTCATCCTCTGAGCAACTTAGTCAATTCCCATGTCCTTCATGGCTCTGGTAGCCTCTTTGACATCCCATGCCTCTGCTGTGGTCTCTTCTTCTTGTTCATAGAAGCCTACTTTCCTTTCTACTTCTTCCCATTGCCTCTTTTCCTCTTCTTCTTTTCTCCCTTCTAACATCCCTAGGAGTAGTGGTCGACTAAGTTTTAGGCCTATCCAATTGACCTTCAACCTTTGCATTGTTTGCTTATACGTAGGTGTCTTATTGAATGCCTATTTGAACCTTTGAGGGGAGTGATGTTCTCTGATCTTCAATCTATGTGGTAGTGTGTTCCATATCCTTAAGTAGTCATGTATACTATAATCTCGTAGTAGCCTAAACATATCATCAAAGATGTGGAATTACTTGCTCTTGGGTAGGAAGATATCTAGGTGCCAGATGAATATCATTTGTAATTAGATTATGGTGGCTGATTAGGGCCATGGTATTTGATTGTTCAACTCTGATAAAAAGAGGTTCATTTTGATCTCTAGCCAATATTATTTACATTTGTGCCCTTGACTCATGGTTCATCCATGATGCCAAATCCATTAATTGTAGATCTCCTAACTCGACATTAGGATCCCAAACATAAATTTCTGCGAGGGCCATGTTGTGCAAGTAAAACTTATCCATGTTGGCCCTATCCTCTAGTGTACTTTGATCACAAAGATCAACAAACTACATGTAGTCCTGAAATGGCATGGTGGCCTTTTGTGCTAGTGTTTTAATCTGAAATTACAACAATTATTCTCTAAGGTAAAGAGCATAGGATTTAGCTGGCATCCTACACTGGATGGCCTCCAAGGAGAGGTTAGCCATACATGCTATTTGGTTTTCCCTTTCCTGTAGTTGTCCTCTCAGCCATGCATTTTCCCTCTCAAGTTGATCTCTCATTATTGCTTCTCTGTCCCTTAAGCCACTTAGCTCTTTTTTTTTCTTATCTTCTTCCTCTTGCTTTTATTTCTCATCTCCATAAGTTTCTTCATTTGTTTTCTCCTTTGTTTTAGCATCATCCTCCTTCTCTTCTCCTTCATCATGTTCCTTTGTATTAGTTTCTTCTTCATCCATCTCATCCCCATCTAGCTCTATATCTTCTTCCTCTTGTTTTTCCTCCTCCTCACTAACAGAAGGATTAACATCATAGGTGAGGGTTTTGATGTCATCCTCTATTGGTAAGTCTCTGAAGACTGACCATGTTATAGGGATCCTGAGGTTTTGGAGGTCATCCTTAATGATGATCCTGATCAACCAATGGTGAGCCAATTGTTGGGAATTCCATTTCTTTACTTTATTGCTAGAGTCTATGAGTGATTGCATCAAGAAGTAGGGTATGCTGACTCTTCTGTGAGTTGGTGTTTCTACCCCAAATATTAACTCTTCAAGCATCCTAAAATGGTAGCCATAAATAAGATTGTATCTATGGAATGGTAGATGAGGTGACAGGATATGGTGAATGAGGTGGAGAGTAATGAATGAGGGTGGTAGATGACGTAGAGGAGATGAGATGGAGTGGAGCGATTGGGGTGGCCCACTGTGGGGGTAGGGAGTTGTTATACGGGAATAGTGTCCACTCGAATGCTGCTATTCCCTCCAAGATGGGTGGCTATCTTAGAAACAAACAATCAAAGTCTACTATTGATTCATTTTATGAAAATAGATGAGAGGAGAACCAAGAGGGCCAACCTGAGCCTTGCGCTCGATTTCCTCTCCTTCTTGATAGATTTTTGCCGCTTCTTCTTTGTCTGCCCAGCTTCAAAAGGACCTGTGGAATCACAGCAACATACTACTATGCAAGAAATAAGGATCTAAATTCATAAATAATGCAGGATCAGATGTGCATTAACCATATACAAGCATATATAAACAAGTACACAAGAATATGGAAGGAAACAAGAATAGATTTATTCAAATGAAAAGTAGCAAGATTACAACCATGTGCTCTGAACCAGCATCATCCTCTAGCTAAGAATCCCTTCTTCACCTCAAGCAAAGCTAGATCACCCAACATTGCGAATGTACACCAGAATACCAATAGCACTTCTCTATAAGATACAAAATTCCAGCCTCCAGATCTCTGTGATGAGGGATCCATATATAGATGATTACAGAGAGGTGAGTCATCTTTTGGGATCTTGATTAGTGTCCTCCCTCTGATAATTCCTGCTTCCACTTGGAGAATGATGATCTCTTACTCATCCCTGGTCGAAAATGGAGTGGCAAGTGTCAGAGGGGAAGCTTCTGGAAGATTCCATGATCTTCCACCTCACATTTTTGTCCCTGCCATTTGTCCATTCCCGATCATCGCACCCTACGGAGGAGAAAATTAGTATGCATCACACCCTGTACATTGGGAAGGTGATATGCATCGCACCTTCCGCATTAAGCTTTTAGTATGGTCCAGTTTTGACCATTTATGAGAAGTTTTTAGTGGAGAACTTCTGGGAGATGATGTAATCAGTTGACCTTGTTCCTTTAGGAAGTGAAGCAACACTTTTAGGGACTTAAGAGCCCTCAGTTTATGGACATTTGTGATTGGGGTTGAAGTACCCAAAAATGTCTATAACAGTTTCCCCCTAATGCATGAGGTCGTTAATCTTTTTTGATGTCAGGTGAAATGCTTTACTATGAAGATCTGAAGTTTTTCCGAGCTAGGAGGTGACTTGTAATAAGATACAATACAATACATTATTTTGACAACATTTTTTCTTGATATAGCAGAGGTGGGCATTCCCATGCTCATCTTTATAAATTCATTTTCATGTACATAGGACAGACGATCGTCTGTGTGACAAACTGATGATATGGACACATCATCCTTTGATTTGGATGATCATCTCGTAGCCCAGATGGATGAAACTAGATCCGGAGTCTTCAAAACTCGTTCAATCTTCACTCGGAGTACAAGTCGATCCATGTGAAAAATGTTCTGGAGTCGATCATGGAAAGACATCGCCTGATTACCAGCCAATGATGTAAGTTGTTAACAGGCACAAGAGGAATCACCAATAATGACAATGACCCTCAAGGTACTACAATACAATTTACGTGGTGTGAAAAAGGGACTTGGCATCGAACACCACGCAAAATCTCTCGGTCGAAGGCCATTGAAGTAAACCTGTCGCCGAAAGTGATAAACATGGCATTGAGGCATGCAAGCTTCAAATTATTGAAAGGGTTGTTCCTAAGTCAACTTCTTGGATAATGAGCTGATGTCGACAAGAAGTGACCCATCGCAAAAGGGCCTTATGAATCCCACATCAACGACACAGAATGAAGCAAATGATTTTGGAGGTGAAAACAAACTCACGATACAGGGTTCAAGGTGGCGATCATGAAGGAATGAAGCATGAATGTATTGCAGTGGGTGAGACACAGGTGAATGTCTGAATGACTTCTCTTGAACATATTGGAGACACTGACGATGGATTGGTAGCGTTAACCCCAAATATGGATGGTGTGATGGACCAATGGTGATGACCAGTGAACGGAACAACCCAACCCGACATGGATGCAGAAGGAAAGTGTCATGTTCAAGAGTGACTTGCTACCAATCAAGTTTCTTCTTGTTTTATTCCCAATTTTCCCCAGTGATTGCTGACTAGTACCTCTTTAGTTTTGTCAATCTTGAGGAGGATAACATATTCTTGTTTTATAATCTGCCCTTCGGGTGAACCTGTCGCTATATTTTAGCGAGTCTAGCAACAATGAAACTCGTTCTCGTCCATTTGGACGAGTTTGTCACTATTAGGTTTTAACGAGTTTAACAACAAAGATAACTTAGTCTCTTTCAATTTTAGAGACTATGAAAGAAACGAAAAGAAGACTCCGAAGATTATTTTTCGTTGTATAATCCCTTAAGTCCGAAAAAGCATAAAATAATACAAAAGGGATGAATTTTTTATAGTTTTAATGAGCCGAACAAAGACAAGCGCTCAATCTTTTTGTGTAATAATCCCTCAGGTCCCAAAAAGATTAAAATCTAGAGGAGGATAGCACTTCTGATTGCCTTTTAACAAGCCGGAGAGGCCAATCTCTCGCAATCTTTTCATATTTTACAAGTCAGGTGAAAAGAGCTTAAAGAAGACTCATTTTCGAGGAACGAGTGATGGTTTCGGGTAGCCAAGCTAATTCCACGTTAAGATTTGGAATTTTCCAATCACGGCAGTGTTACAAGGATGGCTAGCAGAATCACTCTTCGCAGATGTTTCCTTGAAGGGGTAAAACAATTCATATGGGGGTGAATGATCGACTAAAAACAGAGTGGAGGTGATGGCGAGAACACGACCAAGGCTCAAAAGCTGGCAATAAGGCATTCACAATGGTTATTTACCGGCTCATTTTTTAATGAGCTTAAACGTTGGGGGAAACACTTGCTCATAACTTATGTTTATTTTTTAACGATCTTGAACTATGTGCTAAAACTGCTCGTGGAGAGTTTATTTTTTAATGAGCTTGAACTCTGCGACAACATTGCTCGCCACTCGTATGATAAGAAATGTCTCATTAAAGATGCCATTTTTTATGGAGCTTGCACCTTTTGAAGCTTTGCGTCGGATCCTTTCTTTATGCAAGTTAGGAAACGACTAGCCTTACGGGTTTAAAGGGTTAAAAGTATTAAAAATTTGAAAAATAAATAGTCACTCTTCACTTGCATGTGGAAAGGTTTGCATGCCCCCAAGTATATCGAAAAATTTCCAGGTTACCAAGAAAAATGCTTCCTCGGCGATGTCAATCGAAACAGACAAAGGTGAATGGCGCAGACGCACCTCCACTCACATAACTTTGACAAAGGCATCTTATTCCAGCCCATTCCCATGTACATTTGGACAAGTTCGCCAGACTAGTCATATATCCCTCGCGGAAATCCACTCTATACCTAAGGTTTTCCTGCTGAGGCAGACCAGGGTGCATGCCCCCTGGGTTTCAGTCACATCTTCCTGAATCACTCGCGCTCATCAAGTGGATGGACTGGAGATCGATGAGACATTTCTTGCGTGAAAAGACCATTTAGGGATGATGTTTGACTATTTTCGATGTGTGATCTGGGGAATGACATTTGATCTACGAGCTTGACCAGTCTGCCTTCGTACGAAAAACACATTACTCTAAAGAGTGAGGAGACGATTACTCCCATGCAATAAATATAGTTGCATCCAAGGAGTAGATTATAATCTAAAGGTCCTTGAACTACCATAACGTTCATGTGAACAATTTTCCTTCTAAAGTAATGGGCACATTTGGAAGGATCCCTAAAGGTCGACTGGTTCCCTTATCGAAGCCTATTAGATTTCTCATTTTAGGCAAAAGCGATGGAGAACCAAGCGCTTTCCAAGCAGTTGAGGAAAGGATACTCACAGAAGCCCCTTCATCAATGATGGTACCAAACATGACCATTCTGTAAGCTTGTACAATGATTCTGAATGGTACACTGGCTGGTAAACGAGGTTTGCCTAGTAGATTCCGGTCGAAGGAAACAACTAGGTTGCTTGGTGGTGGGACCGAATAGACGACCGGATATGGCTCTGATGAACTTCCTTCTTGCAATAAAGGAACAGGAGGACTACCCCCAAGCTCATCGGAGTTGGTGTTGATGAAAAGAATTTGAATGGTGTCGTTCTCTTTCTCTTCAGTGATGGTATCATTCGAAGATGAACACTCTGAAGGCAATACCGGGTCAACTGCCGTATCGACCCTTTGACTTTCGTCTGGTATGGATTCAGAGGGTTCATTTTCAATGATAGGTGTTTCGGCTGACCACAAGGACGAGCCAGCTTGATTTTCAACTGGTGGATGACTTGGCAAGAGTTTTTGATATCTAGGAGGAAGTCCTAGCGGTGAAACCAGACGATTATCCAAAACTCTTTTAGCCTCTTCAAGGAAGGGACAATGGTGGACGGCGTGATCGCCTTCACACAACTTACAAGGAAGTTTAGGATTCCTTCTTTGTCCATGTGCTTCACTTTCACTGGTTGATGGTGAGCATTCAACGTGATCGCTAAAGGTTGATGCTACCGGATTGTGAAAACGAGGAGACCAGTCCCTTAAGATCCGAGGGATGCAGGGACAATCTCGATAATAGTGGTCTCCATTGCAAATGACACAAGGAAATTTAGGTTTTGACTGTGCGGTGTGTGAATTTTTGTTAGACGATACCTGATTGCTCCCTTTCGATTTTGGTTCCTTTTTCTTCTTTTCCTTTTTCTCTTTCTGCTTCTTCTTCTTCTCAGTTACTTGATTTTTGGCCTTATCAGCTTTATCAAGTGAAGAGGAAGGAGGAGAAGGAGAATCAGATGAAGTAGAAGGTTGGGAGGCAACTCTAGTGTCGTCTAGTTTCTGGTTAGATTGTTCAGGAATTATGGGATTCTGAACAACAGAGGTAGAGAAGAGCCAGACCGGCAAACCAATTGTCAATCCTGGAAGTGACAAAGTGTCCATATGGGGTGGACCAACATCTCCCCAAGAGGAGAAGGGACTAGGATTTCCTTCACGGGGAAATCCTTGGTTGGTAGAATCCATTTTCTCAACTTGAAGATCAATGGGGGAATTTATGACGTTATTCCGACTAAAATAAATTTTTAGACACTTGGACACAACTTTTTTTTCAATTTTAAAGAGTCGAGAAAAAACAAAAGATGACTCTAGTTGCCTTCAATTTTATTGAGCTTGAAGTGACAAGCGCTCAGAGGACCTTTTCCTTTAAGGAGTCTGAAAAGGAGCAAAATGGACTTCTCTGGAGATCTAGGCAGAGAGAATTACCAAACCAATCGTAAAACTGCAGAATACTTTTTACGGTACGACAGTCAATCTTCCCGAATGTTGTGTTCGGTGCATTACGATCGATAGAGCGGCAGACATGGCTTCCTAAGGATAAAGGATGCAGCCTATTATGGTCTCCCAATATATACGCGACAGTATGTCGGAGCACAAGTCCGTACTGGCACTTGCCATCTAAGAGTGGAGGAATCACCCAACCAACACTGAAAGCAACAGTTACCAGGCTTTACGATGTTGTAATAAGTCTCTAGCCTAGACCTCTAGATGTTGTGCGTTAAGTTCCAAAGCGTTGTTATATTCATTGGATTTATTTTAAGTTGATCTTGCTTAATAGTTTGCCTTTTAGGTTCACCATGTGATGTATGTATAATTCCTAAAATGCAGTCTAAGATGATAAACAAATGTTTTATCTTCTTTCAACAATGAAAATCCTAGCTACTAAAGGGAAGAAAGTCAAGCATCTTTTCTTCACAGAGCACAGAGCACACGCTAATATGCACAGTCCTAAATCAAGCCAAGCATTCAAAATGCAAATGCACATACATGTATTTGTTTTTTCATCTCTCTTAATGTGTAAATGACACTAAGAAAGCTATGTGCAAAACTGAATTACTTTTAAAGCGACTTTACTCAACAAAATTCTTTTTCAAAACGAAGCGAAAGCAAGAGAGAAACTTTGCAATTTTGAAATGGAAATTGATTTTTGATGCTTTAAAACCAGTAATTCAAATCCTCTGCAATAGTAACTGTATAATCGACTATCTAAAATAATGGAATTGCTTTCTAAAACTGAAAATGAAAGCTACAACACTTTCAGATCTAGAGACGACAGTTCGACTATGCTACTTTTTGCAAAAGAGAACTAAAACGACGCATAATACATAAAAAACATTTATAGTTCTTTGCACCAAGGAGGTGGAATAATGCAAGAGAATAGGGTATTCACAAAAGTACACTGATTACATATAGAAAAAACTCTTGAATAAGATTGAAAACAGTGAGAAAAATCCACAGTCGGAGGGTAAAGTCAATCCTCCCTGACCATCGCACCTGTTACACAGGGAACTCAGTATGCAACACACCTACTCCATTCAGGAAGTGCGATGCATACAGGTTGCCTTGAAGGCAGTGTGTGATGGTAGTAGTGCGAGACTCTGAATGAGATTTCATTCATAGTTTGCAATCTAGTTCAAGTGTTTAGGCTGAATAAGTAAAGATAAATGTATGTAAAACACAGAGGTGACCTAAGAGGTTACTAGAGTCACCACTTAGGGAAATTAGATTGCTTGCGGATCTATTGTTTAATTCGTAAACAAAACACAGAGATTGACTGAAGTAGCATTGATCTACTTTGCATTTGTATGAAAAATGCAGTTCGAAGGCTAGCTGGCCTGACTTCAGGCTCTGTCTGTATGTTTATAAAAGAAGCAAGGATAGATAGGCTAACAAGTAATCTAGTCTCTCCCCAGTGGAGTCGCCATTTTGTTATACGGGAATATTGTCCACTCGAATGCTACTATTCCCACTAATATGGGTGGCTATCTTAGAAACAAAAAATCAAAGTCTACTATTGATTCATTTTATGAAAATAGATGAGAGGAGAACCAAGAGGGCCAACCTGAGTCTTGCGCTCAATTTCCTCTCCTTCTTGATAGAGTTTTGCCGCTTCTTCTTTGTCTATCCAGCTTCAAAAGGACCTACGGAATCACAACAACATACTATTATGCAAGAAGAAAGGATCTAAATTCATAAATAATGCAGGATCAGATGTGCATTAACCATATACAAGCATATATAAACAAGTACACAAGAATATGGAAGGAAACAAGAATAGCTTTATTCAGATGAAAAGTAGCAAGAAGATTACAACCATGTGCTCTAACCCAGTATCATCCTCCAGCTAAGAAGCCCTTCTTCACCTCAAGCAAAGCTAGATCACACAACACTGTGAATGTAAACCAAAATACCAACAGCACTTCTCTATAAGATACAAATTCCAGCCTCCAGATCTCTGCGATGAGGGATCCATATATAAATGATTACAAAGAGGTGAGTCATCTTTTGGGATCTTGATTAGTGTCCTCTCTCTCATAGTTCTTGCTTCCACTTAGAGAATGATGATCTCTTACTCATCCCTGGTCGAAAATGGAGTGGCAAGTGTCATAGGGGAAGCTTCTGGAAGATTCCATGATCTTCCACCTCGCATTTTTGTCCCTGCCATTTGTCCATTCCAGATCATCGCATCCTACAGAGGAGAAAATCAGTATGCATCGCACCCTATACATTGGGAAGCTGATATGCATCGCACCCTCTGCATTGAGCTTTCAGTATGGTTAAGTTTTGACCATTTATGAGCAGCTTTCAATGGAGAACTTCTGGGAGATGATGTAATCAATTGACCGTGTTCCTTTAGGCAGTGAAGCAACACTTTTAGGGAGTTAAGAGCCCTCAGTTTATGGAAATTTGTGATTGGGGTTGAAGTGCCCAAAAATGTCTATAACAGGAGTGTACGGGATGTTCATCAGGCTTGAACCCCCCCACAACAATATCAGGTCGTAGATCTCAGTCAAACACCTTGACTTCATGGTCAACTACGGGGGTTGAGCCTAGGTTATAACTCGTGCTCGTTGCTCCCCCTGTCATACGGAAATAGTTATTTTTGCTGAAAAAACTAACCTCCCTAGGAGTCTAAGACTCTCTAGTGACAAACAAAACAAACAAGAGCAATCCTTCTCTAAACATACATTATTCTATGAGAAACCAAGTGTTTTTCGATCATACCTTAGGTCCAATGCTTGTTGTAGCAGCCTAGCTTCGTTGATCCAGATGAGCTCCTCCTTCACTTTGAAACCTGCATACACTAACAATCAAACGATTACATAACACCTGAATATTCCATAAAACAAAGCATATTCAACATATAGACCAAGGAGTATATGAAACAATTCATTAACAACAAATCATTGAGAAGAATGGACTTATTTGTATTAAGGAAACAAAAAAGAAACCATTACAACCTGAGCCTTGGTGTTGTGCAAGTTCCTCCCAGGGTCCAGCAAGAGTTTTCCTCTACTTTGACAAGCTCACCCACTTCCAAATGAAACAAGAAAGGATGGTAATCTCTCCTCACAAGCTTACAATGGAAGTCCTAATTCCAGCAGCATCTACCCTTTGGAATGTTCAGCTTTCAACCTCCCCTCCTCTGGCCCAATGCCTGTATTATAGTGTTCTAGAGGAAGTTAATCAGGTCCAACATCAATGGGATACTCCCCTCTTTTGGATGGGGTAGCTGCTCTCTTGATGGGATAAGTTCCTCTTTCATAGGGATGCATGAACCATCTGGAGGCGCTCAATACACGTTAAACATTCTTCTAGAAGGCTCTAGAAGTGACCACAAGTAACTTTTTGAAGATGAAACTCGCGCCTTTTGACCTTTACAGGGGTACACACCCATCCTTTGGCTTACAGAGCATACAAGTACGCAGGTACAATGAGTTTTGGATGCGTACACGCAGGCAAGGTAGAGAGAACCTGCGTACCCAGAGATAAACATGTTTTAGTGACTTTCTCTCTTTTTTGAAGCTTGACATGAAGAGCAGAGGTATTAGGCTTGACAAGGAGGATAATATGACTATTGATGGAGCCATATTAACTGCAGATAGTCATGGTGACAAATTTCAGTGTAACAGATTGACCCCTAAAGTACGAAGCCTGTAATAGATAAGGGTGTTAAATCATATAGGAAGGGTGAAGTAATTTATCATTTCGAGGATCATCTTGTGGAGAGCCCGATCAGAACCTGCAATTTTCAACACAAAATACATGTATAAGATCATATCATTGCTGAGGTAGGCATTCCCATACTCAGATCAAAACTTTAACTATTGGACTAACTTATTCTAGTACAAGAATGTTTTCATAATACATCATAATCATAGACTCGTGTAGACACAGCATGGGCGCAGCCATCTGTTTATGATTTGTCTACAACATAATGAATACAAAACTCCTCGCAGCCTGGATGGTGGACACTAGATCCATGGGTCTTCATTTCTGTTCCCCGAATTGGTACGATTCTAGCCATGCGAATGAATGAGTCGATGTCGAACACGGTAGAAACCACTTGATTACTAGTCAATCATGTAAACTGTTAACAAGCGTGAGAGATACCACCAGTAATGTCAATGGTTCTCAAAGTACCAAGCACAATCCATGAGATGTGAATGAATGAGTCAATGTCGAACATTTCATGGAATCCTTCAATCGCAAGTCAATGATGAAAACCAACGTCGAAGGCGAGAAACTGCCACTGATGCATGCAGACCCCAAGGTACTGACGATTTCTAAGTCAACTCTCCAGATAATGTGCCGATGTCGATAGAAAGCGACCCGTCACAGGCAAGCCCACAACACGAAATCATAGTTCAAGTTGAAGAAATGTTGCTGCAAGGACTGACTCAATGATGACACAATGAATGATAGGTATTTTGCGGCTGAATGTTTTGTTTCAGACCTCTTGAAAACATAACGACACAACAGATAGTTTGGCGACAAATGACTCAAAGTCGACTCCCATAAACCGGCTAAAGATGTCAAATGATCTTGGTCAACTATGAGACAAAGGATTTCCCAACCCAGGTGAATGAATAAGTGTCATGTTCAAGAGTGGTAGTAAGTTTTTTCTTGAGACAAAAGGATATCAAATAGGCTCATTCTTCTCATTTTTCCCCCACCATTTCTGGCAAGTACCTCTTTATTTTTTACAAGCTTGAGGAGGATAACATATGCTTGTTTGTAAGCTCATCCTTCGGATGAGTCCAACTTAGTTTTGATGCGAACCCTAAGAAGGAGTGGTACGTTCCTGTTTGTAATAGAACAGGTCCTTTACTGTGAAATTTTAACGAGTCCAGTATAGGAGAAACTCGGCGCTTTTCATATTTAGAGAGTCTGAAAAACTTAGAAGACTCCAGATTGAACTTTTTCGTAAAGTTGTGTCTCCTAAGCCCGAAAAAGTATAAAATAATACCTAGGAGAACCGCTTGATCTTGCGAACAAGGATATTTTCATAGTTAGTGTCTTTGACCTGAAAAGTAAAAAGCGATCAAGGACACGTCGTTTTATTTCCAATATCGAATTTGAAACGACAAAAATCCGGCAATCTTTTCTTGTTTTTCTGGTCAGAAAAGGGCTGTAAGAGGACCGTCTTCTAATTCCGTTTTAACGAGTGTAAAAGAAACGCTCGGCAATCTTTTCAGTTTTTAGGAATCAGAAAAGGGCTTAAAAGATGACTCTGATGTTTGGTTCGTGAAAAATGACAAGTTTCCCTGAAAATCCCTTTGTCCTGCAAAAAAACGACACATTACTTATACCTATTTAAGATAGGCAAAAATACATTGAAAAACGTTCTTCCATGGTGAAAAATAAACAAATTTAGTATTTATTCATCCAAAAAACCTATAAAAAAACTTTTTACCATGTCATTTTTACCATTTTACTGTTGAGGGAGAGAAAAGGGCTTTTGGCAAGAAAC